>CAKNYM010044593.1:21236-44493 GCA_932195095.1 Andricus curvator | reverse complement strand
ATCCGCGGCTAGAGACCTGACTCCAAGGAACAGTGTTGCCCGATGTTATCTCGTGTAAATTTCCCGCTCTTGCTTACCTTCTAAGACAGAAGGAGCAGAAGCGGATGACGTACACGTTCCAGTTGCGTCGGGATTGGTTTCTTTAAAGAACCATGATCGTAGCTTCCGGAGCCTACAACTTCTCAATGTAATCGAATACCTATTATATACATTGCCCAGTAGGCATTCTATATAATCCATAAGCATTACATATAATGCCCGGCACGAGATAGGTAAAGTATATAATCTTGATTTTGAAATATAATGATGCAGTTAAAGAGGGGCATGATAAATTGAAGAGCACTTATAGAATTCAACACTCGTTTAATCGTTATTTATTACAACATGGCATACTGGAATGACATTTTCATTGACAATGAACTTTGTTTTTCACGCATACACACTCATTGGCTAAAACTTTGTTTTGCAGGAACATTAAAAAAAACCTTGTATAAAAAGATTCGTACAGGCGATTTTCTAAAAATTATTTTAACAATCTTTTATTAAAAAACAAATTTTTTTTTTTAATTTTTAGAAGTGCCGTTCCTTCAAGATTTTCAGAGTTATAAAAAAGAAGGTCTTAAATCAATGCAAGAATAAGGCGGTCCAAATTCATAACTGTAAAAATTCGTCTTTTGATTTTTGGCCATCGAACCCCCTTCCCCCAATTTGTTTGTTTCTTTTTGAAAATCTTACTTACTTTTTGAAAATCAAAGTTTGTTCGCCTCTTAAGGAATGTTCAAGGAATAATTTCTACCCAATAACTTTTACTTTTGACGCCCCAGCTCCCTTGTATCGTGCCCGGAAATGTCCCAAAAAATGCAAAATATCAGTTTTATGTAAAAAATATTGATTAATTTCGAGAATAATATTTCTAACTCAACATATTTGGCAATGAAAAGGAGAAGCAGTGATATTCATTTTTTAAATAATTGCTAACTCTACAAACAATAACACTCTTAACATTCATTATCTGCGACATCAATTTCAGAAAATAATAACCTTTCACGATTTACAAGATGAAGAAATTATTTAAATAAATGAACATTGTTCAAGCAATTGTAATATATCCTAAAGAAAAAATATTACTTTCATCATTCGTCAATTGTGTCATTAACTCCAGAAAAAAACGTTTTACGATTAACAAGAGAAAAATTGTTTAAACAAATAAAAATTATTTGAATTATTGCCAAATGTTGTCAGTCAGAAAGATTCGCCTTGAAATTCAGTTACTGTATCACTTATTCCGAAGAATAAGTTTTTACGATTTACAGGCTAGAAAAAAATGGTTTAAACAAATGGTAATTGTTTCAAAAAAAGTTAATTGATTGAAAATACTTGGAAGTTCGTGACTTATCGATTGTAAGTAATTAATTTACAGAAAATTCCAAAAAATACCATCTTTAGCATGAATTTTATCTCACTGATATTTTGCATTTTTTGGGGCATTTTTCGATCACAATACAAGGGGGCTGTTGGTGTCAAAATTAAAAGTTATTGGGTGGAAATTATTCTTTGAACATTCCTTAAGAGGTGACCAAACTTTAATTGACAAAAAGTTAATAAGAAGTACTTCTTTTTTTCCATTTTTTCGAAAACCAAGCTTTTCCCATTTAAAATCCCATGTTAATTTCAAAAGCTCGGGGGCACGGGTCAATGTTGACCGATGTGAAAAAAGTAGGTAATTTCTTTTTTCAGGAATTAAACACATTACGGCCATACCACGCTGAAAAACCCAGTTCTCGTCAGATCACTGAAGTTAAGCAGCGTTGGACGCGGTTAGTACTTGGATGGGTGACCATTCAAGAATACTGACATGAGTGCTGTTGGCACATCGTGGGTGTGGTGAGCCCACACTTGTAGTTATTTATAACTACAAGAAAAACCTAGAAACACTACCCGAATCGGGTAGTGTCACGCCTACCCTGAAAGGGAAATGGTTTAATGGTATATATGGTATAAGCTTGCCTCGACTGCAGAGCTTTGAGGACTACAAATTTCGTTAAATGGCCCTGGTAAACTAGAATTTTGTATGAGCCATCCGTTTGAGATTGAAAATATATCTAATCTACCTGACAGCACGAGTTCAATTCAGAAAATAATAGAGGCTTAACGAACACCCCTGTCTTAACACCTTTCTGTTCCTGCTGACAAGGTTCACACATACTAATACCAATATAATATAATACTAATACTAATACCAACGAGTAACGTTTATTTATTTAGTACACAATTCTTTTAGTATAATAATTATTATCTCACTCTAAGTATAAAATGGACAAAAAGTTTAAAATGTTAGAAAAATCCGCAGCTATCTATATAGCATTACTACAGGAGAAGATAGTTATAAATAATGATAATTTGTTTAAATAATCAGGTTTGTTAAATTTAATTAATTATCACCTCACACTAATTGAAAACTGGATAAAAAGTGGAAGATTTCAGAAAAAACCGCAACTTTATAGTATTACCTCACTCTAATTGAAAAATTAAAATGAAGTTGAAAAATTCGGAAAAACCGCGACTTTTTAACTCTTTTCTAAGAGAAAATTGCTGAGAACAATAGTAAATTGTTTGAACAATTTATATAAACATATAATTATCAATATAAATTAGTATTTTATGCATTATAAAGGATTTTTTGAAAACCACAAAAAATCATAATTAGCGATATAAACTCGCAAAACCCAATTTTTCATTTCTGTGGTTTTTTCGGGACCCTATAAAATAGACTTATAGGGGTGATATTTGAAAAATAAGTCATGATTCGTATTCTATGACTAATTCTGAAGAGAAATGTTGAGTTTCAACTCGATTCACCTTATAATGACGATTATGAATAAAATTTACAAAAACGTCTTTTTTTCTTATAGGAAATACGTGTTAAACTTCATGGGGCTTGCGGCCCCTCTAAATATCATTTTTTTCCAAACAAACAAAAAATGAATTTATTTTTTGTGCATTCGAACAAATTTCCGGGCGATATGCATGAAAAAAAAACTTTTTCAATGTATTTTTATACCACTCTATTGTATATGCACTGACGTTCACATTGAACGACCACTTGCAGATTGCTCGATAATGGGTTACCTCACGCTTCATGCTCGGATATTTATTCTTTGCCCTCGGAATGCCTGAATGAAACTTCACCAAAAACATCTCTTTTAGACCGCACTTTTTTATGCATCTACATATTCTAAATTTTCTACATAATTAAGTATAGTTGAAGATTAAATTGCTCCAAGCTCTTTAGGTTTTGTGGTAAACATTCTCATCGTAGTACTCACACTTCACGCTCGATTGTTAAAAGAAGGAAAAAAATAAATAAATACAAAATTTCGATAAACAAATTGAAAACGAGTTTTCTCGAAAAATTGTTCAAAGAAATTTCGTAAGAATTTTGAAAAGAAGAAATTTTTCCAAAAACTTTTCCCAATATTTCATGTCGTTTGGCTCAAAATTTGAATTTTCATTTTTTTCATAGTCCTATTAAAAAATGGGTTAAAAAATGTTTTAGGACTTTTTAGAAGCTGCAATTCCTCCCTAGAATGTTTTTCCGTATCTTACGTTGCTTGGCTCAACATTTGAATTTTCCATTTTTTTCATAGTATTTTCGATAAATAAAACCGAAATAGCAAGTTCTATCAAAAAATGGGTGGAGGAAAAATTGTTGTCGATGGATAAAATCATAACCGTTGGTCAAGGAATGCTGGTTAACGAACTCGATCTTGCTTTAAGGGCCCAAAAAAGTGTGCCAAAGCTCGATTTCATCCGTTCATTTGTTCAAGAGGACATACAGCCAGACATACAAACAGATGGACAGACGCCATCGCCAAAATTTGATTTTCGGCTTCAGAGGGGCTCAAAACGTGGAGATCCGTTGAAAAACTGAGGTGCGAAATTTCGGAAGATTCTAATACTTTCTCAATCATAAATTATGAGAATGTAATGAGAAGATGCAGGAAAAAAATATACATATGAACGGCCGACAAATATAAGTGTAGTGATATTGCATGTAGTTAGTAAAAATGCCAGCAGATGTCCTCGCAACTACCTTGCTCGAAAGTATAATGTATCGAATACAAGTTAAATAAGCCAATTGGTGCAATTGTGAGTTAACTCATATCAATATTGTACTTACTATTATTTATAATATATGTTTTGTATAATTTTTGTGGCAGGGAGTTAACTCCTAATTATGAATAGAAAAAAATATAGATGTCATACGGCCCAAGCCCGAAATTGGCGGACCGAAACGTGGAGTGACGACACCCATTGGTCAATGTCCAAAATATCTGTGGGAAAAGGATTATCCTATCAATTTTCAGCACGTTTTGGCAGTAGGTCAAATAAATATGAATTTAAAGCTCACAGTCAGTAACTTGAAAAATTAAGTATCGATATTAATACCAAAAAAATTATCGCTGCGTGGACTCCTTCTCATTGCGCTCTACACACGCGGTGCCTTAGGCGCGCGGGTACGCTTTTTGCGCTTCGCGATCGTTTCCGTACGCCTAAAGCGTGCATTTCGACTTCTTTTTTTCAAATATCACAAATAGGGTAACTTAAATTAAAATTGTGAATATAACCCTTGTTCAACTACAGTCATAAATTTAAACTGAAATTGTTTTTCAATTTATTTTTAAAGACGGTTCTCAAAGCACCTGCGTTTCGTGGTCGACAATTATATCAATATCAAAGTTCGGTTCTACGTCAACTCTACAAAAAGTTGTAGTCAGTTTGAAAAAGGTATTGAAAATCATTTCCCTGCGTTTTAAAAATATCCTAATATACGTAATCTACTTGATTATTAATAATTATCTAGAGCTTTTTAAATGTGTGTCCAAGCGAAAACTGGCATTATAATAATTTGTAAATCTTGTTAAAATCTACTAAAAATCACGATTAAACTTACGGATCTCATTAAAAAATTGCAAAATTTTGAAAATGATCTAACTTTTTGAATTTACGTCTAATCGAAAAATTTCATGAAGATAGTTTCGAAATATATTTGATATGTAGTAAACATTTCTACTGAAATTTCTTAATCTTCCAGAAAAATAGTTGTTTCTATTTTTTGAACATTTTCAAAATGTTGAAAAGCATATAAAATTTTTAATTTAAAAGAATTTAAAAATACAATTAGGATAATTTTCAATTTTTTCTGTCATCTACCAGAAACTTTGACAACAAATTCTAAAACTTAAAAAAAATGTTGTTTCGAATATTGAAAATGCTCTAAATTTTTTTATTGTGGTCGGAAATATCTGGTTAACGAACTTGACCTACATTTTTGGACCCTACAAAATTGCATCAAAAACTGACTCGATTGGACAAATCCTTCAAATTTTAGCGTGGCTTTAAAATAGGGATTTGCAGCGAAATTTATTATTTCACAGAGATTTGAAATTTATAACTGATCTCACAGTTAACTTTTTAATTATAAAGATTAAAGAAGCCCAATTTAAGTAAAAATAAGTGAAATTTATAGCAACTGATTTTTAAATTTTTATACTTTTCCAAAACTTGGATGCCGTTCATAACGGATTAGAGTTTAAAATTTTTTAAATACACAAAGATACTTTCTCTAGACAGAAAACGAACAAAATAACAAAACAAGTATGCGCATGAAATAATTAGAAATACGTGTAGAAATAATGCGTATTTATAATTTTATAATAAATAATATCTATTAGTAGTATGTGAAACAAATTATTGTTACAGTTTGACCATTTTTAAATATTAAATATTATTTTTGCTTGATGAGCGAAGCACTTAATGATGATGACTGTGATATATTAGAAGAAAAAAAACTTCAATGAATAAGAAAATGCGTGAAATCATTAATAAGATGAGCTACACGTCTTTTCGTACACAAAAGGTTTTTCGACCTTGGCAAATGAAAAAAAAAACGTTAACTTCCATACTCGTTGAATAACAAAAATTTTAATTAGAAGGTATATTATGGTACAACCTGCGTTTATTGAGAAGACATACTTCATTGGTAAGATGAAATGTACAAATATTTACATAACAATTACTTCGCACTACAACAACAAAAATCTTACACATCCACCTCTAAATGATTTGAAACTTGCAAGTAAAGAAATGTAAAAATTTCCTGATATAGGCAGTTCCAATAATTTTGTTCAGTTTAGTTAGTTCCAGAAGGTCGTAAGCAGAAAATATTTTTACCTCAATCTGACAGTAAAATTAAAGTTCTTCCTGTAGCTCACGGCCTTCTAGAACTAACTGGAGATTAAACATCTTTTAATATGAAGTTTTTTCAATCATAATAAATTTAAATATTTCGAAAATCTTATGAATATTAACAACTATATACTAAATGCTCTATACCAGGATTTCTGCAATTTATATATAATTTTTCCTTTGGTAGTAAGTATAGCCACTGTAGACAATGCAACCAACAAATCTTCAGCTACTTGTTCCATGAGAACATTCGACTGAATCCTAAACAAATAAAAAAAACACACAGTGAAATGTAAAAAATTGCACACAGTAAATTGTGAGTCTAATATCATGCGCAGTTCCTGCAACGCAAAATGTACAGAAATTCATATTAAATTATATTAACTGGCTATTGCAAGGAAAAGATTTCATATCTGTTAAGATTATTAGAGTTGTCGTTTATAATTTTACATCACCGATTTTTGTGTACGGTATAATAATATGTACTTCCATAGGTAGGTAATAGTCCAGTCAAATTAGCATTTGTACTGGGACTCGAAGATAATAGTTTTTTGGCTACTGATGGTTTGAAATTCAATAACAAATTTTATATAATAACAAAATAACATTAGTGTATTTATTATTAATAACATTTTAAAAAAAATTTAATTTGACAAAAGTAAATTCTAAGATATCAGTTGCAAAATGAGAACAAGAAAAATAAAATATCTTCATTGGTTTCCGAGCTAGGACTAAATTTCGTCAACCGTGCACGACAGATTGTCGAAGAATCGAGCGACTGCGATGCGCTACGCTGCGCTGCCCCCTGGGTGAGATCCATGCTTGACTCACGGAACCCTGGCAGTTGCACAGTGGGGCAAAAATGGATGTGGACAAATTGATATTCAGAAGCGATTTCTCAACCGATTCGAACGTTTTTTGTTTTAAATCCAGGCTAATAATATTGCGCATAAATCTGTCACAACCGAGTTGAAAAAAGTTTTTTTTATTTATTTTTCATTTAATAACAAAAATGAAAAAAAAAACTGTTTCTTTAGAAGAGTACCGGTTTTCGAGAAATACTTGGATTCAATCCGAAGTCCATAGAGCAAATGAAGCAACTATACAAAAAAGTTATCTAATAGCTTAGAAATTGTTAAAAATTTAATAAAGTAGTTATAAAGAAATAAGTGAGTGAAAATGGATTCATGGTGATTAGCAGAGATTCTTTAATTGATTCACACTACATTTTAACAATTTAGAGACAAAAGTCGCGTTTTAATTAAATTCATGAAAGATAATAAATAATTTTTTATTTTATAAACAAATTTTAGATTTTCATTGCGAAAAAAATCCTTTCATACTCAGCGGACCTTCCACTTTATTGGTAGTAGAAAATTCGATGAGGGCTCATTTAAAAGATAATTTTATCCTCTAAAAATCATCCTATACATATTAATACTGTCTCTCACCTGAAACGACAATCCACGCGAACGTGTAAGAAATATTTGCAATGTTCAGCTATTTATTAATAACAAAAGAAACCCTACTTTAATTTGGTCGAGGGTTTCTGAGCTTCAATAGTACGTCTATCTGAAAATTTTAAGCAAACAAAATTGCTGTTATCTTCGAGTTCCAGCACTTCGACTTTTTTCGTCTAATTTGACTGGACTATAAGGTATTATGGTAAAACATTTTGGAGAAATGCTCAACATTGCAGGATTTAACTTAAATATGAGTTGCATTCTGACCTGGATGAAGAAAGCCAGGCCGATGAAAATCTGGATGCATAAATTGTGGAGAAAAAGGTGCCCTTGGTCCCATTGGGAATCTGAGGTGTTGCGGCCAAAATCCTCTAATTGACATCATCGGTCTGATCATCAATGGTCTTGGAGGAAAATTCTATTGAAAAAGGTATCTTTTATTAGCTAAAAATAAGTATTTACTGTTTTCGATTTTGAATTACACTCAACTCCCGATATTAGAACGGTTTTGGGGATGGCTTGCAAGTAGCCTTGATCTTAAATCGGGCGAATCCAAATGTAAACAGTTAGGGGTTTGGATCATATTAGGGACCAGACGCGCGTGAGTTACCGTTCAGTACCCCTTTGCCGCTACGCTGCTGGTTGGTTGAGAAACCGTCTCAAGACCCCGCGGGCTCCACCAGGCTCCTCTCTCACTGAGAAAACTGCGCGGGTCAGCAGTTGTAGGAATTCGTAATTCGGGGCTTATTTTATCGGGAGTTGAGTGTATTGCACACTGAAATTACTTCAGTAAAGAATACAATTTCTACTTAAAAGTTTATGTAAAGCAAAAAAAAGTAATGTTATATCAATTTCCTTACTCCATAATACACAGGAACAGGGACTTGTTCTATATAATATGACAAAGAAGGCATCATCATATCTTTAGATTTTTCTCTTTCACGATTTTCAGAAGACCTTTGTCTTTCACGTCGATCTTTTGATTTTCGTCGACTGTATTTTCCATCCCTGGCCGAGCTAGAAATAATGTATAGGAGTTACAAACTATTATATAAATCACCTTAATCCCGACTCAATAATTCACATAGAAAATGTATGCACCTTAAATACAGATTTTGAAACAATCCACGTGGAATTTTACGTCAACTTCTACATATTATGCCCAACGAAGGACTTCATTCATCAAATTAATTTCCATCAAGCTGAATATTTGCGAAGACCTTGTAGATGGCATGTTAAACCACCCTTAAAAATATCAGTACTTGAATGTAGCCCTCGCCTTTTTGTTATAATTATATCCAAGATAACGAAAAAAAAAGCTTTTTCTATTTTGTCTTGCTTTCATTGAAAACGGTTGCTTCCAGTGAAAAAATAGTTAAATAGAAAAATGTTCGGCATCTTAATCTGCACACGATAGTTTGTTTGCATTTTTTGCACAGTTAACAATTTTATTCCAAGAAAACGAGGTGTAAAAGACTTTTTAAAACAAATTTCTTTGATCGTTCATAAACACTTCCTTTAATACCCGTGAATCTATAGTTACTACAATCATTTCTTCAGGTTATCTATTAATGCATGTTGGGCTCCTTTTTATTCCTCGTTGCATGGGCTATATCTATTAAACTGTAAATTATACGCAAAAATGGATATAATTTTTTGAGTTTCGAGTAACGGGAATTGTTTCAAAATACTGCCCAAATTTCACATAACTTGGTAAATTCACGTAGGTTTCTGGGTGTATTTCTATGTGAATATTTTCAGGTGGGTTGAACCAAATTGAATGTTCAAGTATGTTATTCATTATTTTTCTTAACTTACCGGGGTGATCGATCTTGGGCAGAACGACATCGTCTTCTTTCATTAGAGTAAGATCGTTCACGAGAAAATCTGCGTTTTAATAAATTATTTGTCTGGTCTGAGCGATACAATGAATTGTCTTCACCAGGTTCATTTGAACTACATCTTTTTTCAGGATCTGTACTACGATTTCTTTTTCTGTAACATGTCGGAAAATTTATTACACGAAATATGAAAATAATAAATATATTTTACCTTAACAAGGGTTACATAAAAATTAAATGATGGAATAATCACCTCTTATTCGAACAACTTCTGTAGTGATCAGTTTTACCTAAACAGCGAACTGATTGTTCATGCCTGTGAAAAAATGTCAATAGAAAAATCGATTTGTGGCAGAAAACTCTTTCGTCAAATTAATTTGATCACTAAAAATCATTACATTAGAACAAACTCATTTCTAAGCTGTATTGTCTGTAAATTTCAACTTAAATTTATTTTGAAGTAAAGAAATAGAATTTTTCTAAAGAAACAATACTCATACATCTATTAGAGATTCGGTCCGTTATTAGCCAAGAGTTAATATTTAAAAATGAGACTACGTATTTTATTCACGTAAAACGTTATAATATAATAATTAATATTTATATCTATAATAAGTACACTCGACTCCCGATATAAGAACGGTTTCGGGGATGACTTGCAGTGGCCTTCAGCATAAATCGGGGGAATTTGAACGTTAATAGTCAGGGCCACCGGAACCAATTCTGTTGCATTTGGACGCGTGCTAACAGCTGAAGCAACTAACGCGCTGAGACTACTGCCCTCATGCTGTTTGTCACGCTTGACTGAGCACCGCCTCTCTCTCTCGGTCCCGCGGTCCCCGCATCACCAAAATGCCCAGGACTCAAATTATAGGAATATTGTAAACTGAGGGTGCTTATATCGAAGGTTGCGTGTAGTTTAATTAAACCCACACATACTCACAGCATATACGCATAAAATCATTCAACCTCAATTTTGATCCAATGGGAAACTTGTCTTTTTCTGGGGGTAGATCGCTCTTGAAATCTGATGTACAAGACATCGTGAAATCTTTTAAATCTTTGTGCAATTTTTTTAAATCTTCGTGAAATATTTGAAAAATCTTCGCGGGATCCTTGAAATCTTTGTGAAATCTTCGGAAATATTAGTGAAATCTCTGAATTTTTTGTTAATATCTTGAGATTTTTGTGAAATGTCTGAAATCTTTGAAATATTTTGAAATCACCTGAAATCTGATGCACACTCAAAAGTCGAGTGGTCAACCCCCAGGCATTTTTTAAACTTCCTGTTTAAAAATTTGTTGAAACAGAAAAATAAATCGCATTAGTACAAAACTTAAGCTCGATGAGGCCTAAATTCTTTCCAATATTAAGAAAATCAAAATTAACTTTCTCCTTAGATTTTTTGTTATAAATTTTAAACGCATATGGTAAAAGCTTGAGACTTTATATTGGACTGGGCAAATTTGTTTGAAATTAGTTTCCTTTGAAAGAGAAAGCAATCTTTATTAGTGTATTGCAATAAGAAAATTGATAATACTTTATAAGGGAAATGCATAACTGCAATATGATCTAGAATAAACCTTTTGATTATTGAAACAAAAGTTAACTGGTTTAATAAAAACTTTATTTCGAAATGAGATGTTACTGATATCTGAACATTTACTTTATTGAAGAACAAACAGAAAAAAGGTTTTATCATTTGCAGTTAAAAAATCGTGGGAGGTATGTAGAAACATGAAACTGATTAATACAGCTTTATACGCTTTCAATTTTTTTTCTATTGAATGGGGGATATTTTCTTCCCATATAATATAGGTATGTTGATTAAGAATATTTTTTTAAAGTGGCAGTAATAATTTTTTAATTTGGTTTTTTGTATGGCAGCAAATGTATCTTAAATTGTAGTTTTCATTAGGTGAACACAGTTTCGAAGAATAGTATGAACTAAAATAATAATACATTTTGATTATGGTGGAGTCCACGTTAACTGATCACGGCAATTTTCGTGTCAGAATAAGATTTAGCTGTAATTCAGGATATATGATTGGTTGGTTGTGAAAAAAGTCCCACCAAATATTTTTCGAAAATTCGAAAAAATAGCGGAGATATGGGACCTTAAGTTTTTGGACAACTTTTTTTTTAAATGACGTATCTTGGGTTCTAATTGACCGATTTAACTTTTCGTCGTCTGAATTTACTTGTTTCAAGATGCATTTCAAATTGTTGAAAATTAAAAAAAAAAATCGAAAATTTTGTGAAAAAAATATAAATTAAAAACGCCTTTTCCAAAAAATGCCATTTTTTATGTTTTATTTGTGTCGTCACAAGAAGGTATAAGTGTGGTCTACAAGTCCTGAAATTATTGGAGTAGTTCTGCCACTGGTTTTCGAGAAAAAAATTCAAACTTCAGGTCTTGCAAATTAAAGTGTCTGTGGACAAATTAATTGTCAAACCACTACAATTTTCATCATGTTAAATTTTTTTATAAATAAAAATTAATAAAATTCTGCATAGATCGTTTACATCCGATTTTTTAAAAGGGGTTTTTAATACTTTTTTGTTTCATAAACAAAATGACAATAACCAAAACTTTTGACTTTTGAAGAATACCGTTCCTTATAAAATATTCAGATTCATTCAAAAAGATCTAGAATCAATGACACAACAATTTAGAAATATTTTTCAGTAAACCTGTAGAAGTTTAAACATTTGTTGAATTTATTATAAATACATAAGTGGAAGAAAATAATTTCGTGGGGATTAGTAATTTTTACAATATATAGACAAAAGGGGTTTGTGAGTTATAATAATAAAAATTAATACATGGTTTTTTATGTAGTAAACAAATTATTATTTCTTAGGCTGGTGACCTTCTCAGCATAAAACATTAACCAATTGCGACTGTATCTCGGTTTCCTTTCCCTGTCCCCCCCCCCCCCCCCCCTCCCAGTAACAGAAGTTTTGGTGGGACTGACGTTACAACTAGACTCTCCACCGTACGACGAATAATCACTTAACTTGGACATGATTTCAGCTCACAAAACAAATCTCGCGCATAAAGGTGATAGTTGGGTGTACAATCTAAACATGAATAATACAAACAATAAAGTAGCCTCGGAATGGACTGAAACTTTGATTGACGAAATGCATACACAAGGTAAACATAAAGGTCGAGTTTCAGGCGATGAATGGAGACTGGGTGTATGGAATTCTAGAGGAGTGAATGATCTTAACCCGTAGTGGTCACACTGGGTCCAGTGGACCCCAGGCTTTATATTGATAAAATTAATAACTTCAAACTGTAAAATAAATATACTTTTTTTCAAAACTTGTTATAATACTATTTTTTCTTCAAACTATACTATTTTCAAAGTAAAAGCAGGAAGCGTTTTTGCTCTATCTCAAAAATGGAAATTTTGATGAATATTTTTGTGAAAAAAGTCAAATTTCTCGAAAAAGTTTGTGCTCGCGTTTTTCAACATAAAAAAATTTGGAAAAGAACAAATTATTGTATTATGAAGAGGAAGTCTTAAACTAAATTCCAGTTCAAGGTTTGAGTCGATACATCAAAAAGAACGCAAATGGCAACTGTTTTTCTGCGTGGGGTCCATTGGACCCAGTGTGACCACTACATTATTTTTAGAAGGTGTGACCACTACGGGTTAAAGTAAGAGAACTACGAGAAACCATGCACATAAGGAAACTAGATATTTTATGTGTACCTGAGACGAAGAAAAAGGGTTGCGAAAGTAGAAACATAGAAAATGGGGTGTTGAAAGGCGGTTTTGAAATATGGTCAGGAGTAGGTAGTGAGACACATGGTAGTCAGGGGGTCGGTTTAATTATGAATAAGAAAGCAAGACAGCATCTCAAAGATCATGATTTTGTATCACCCAGATTGCTGTGGGCTAGAATGAAGGTAGGAATCAGAAGATTATTTATCATAGCGTGCTCCGCCCCAGTTGATAGCGATCCGAGAAAAGTCAAAGACGCCTTCTGGGACACTAATGATACAATAAGTACTTGCGATCAAGGTGAAAGAATAATTCTGCTAGGAGATATGAACGGATGGGTCGGCGTCCAGCGTCAGGATACAGATACAGAAGGGGTGCTAGGTAAGTTTGGGGATCCAACAAGAAAAAATTATAACGGGGAAAAATTAGTTAGCTTATTCTTAGAAAAAGGCCTATTTATTACAAATACTTGGTACGGCGGTTGTAGGAAGAAAGTCTGGTGATGCATGGTGGAATGATGAAATTAACACAGCCCGACAAGAAAAGAAAGAAGCGTACGAGAGAACGTTGAACACCACAGGTCTCAGCGATGAGGAGAGAAATAGGCTCAAAAATGATTACAGACACAAAAATAGGAAAGCTAAACGACTAGTCAATGAGAGTAAAGATAAAATCAGAACAGAAGAAGAGAAGAAAATACAAAACGACTTTGAAGCAAGCAAGAAACTAATATTTAAAAAGATGAAGGAAAATAAAAACACAGAGATTGTCAGCATGAGAAACAGCAAAGGTGAAATGCTATATGATACAGACCGGATAGTAGACGCTTTGAAAGATTCTTTTAAAGAATTATTAGGAGGTGAAGCTTTAGGACAACAGAACTGCGACATAGAACATAATGCATCAGAAAACCCAATTGAGAAAGTCTGTGTCACTGAAGTTAGAGATATAATTAAGAACTTAAAAAACGGTAAGGCTGCTGGTGTAGACAACCTTAGCGACTACATATCTCACAGGCTGTGCGAATTGATAAATTTATGTATCGAGATGGGGGAAGTCCCACACGAGTGGAGAAAAGCGATTATCGTGCCAATATACAAAGGGAAGGGAGATAAAAGCAACTGCAATAATTACAGAGGTATCAGCTTATTAAGTACCGTAAGTAAAATTTACTCAAAAATACTTATCCGCAAGGTGATGAAAATAACAGAAGAAAAGATATGGGAAGTCCAAAGTGTATTTATGCCAGGAAGATCATGTACGGATCAAATATTTAGCTGAAGACAGATCACAGAAAAATGTTTGAAAGTAGGAAAGAAAGTTTTCTGTGCGTTTGTTGACCTAAAAAAAGCATTTGACAAAGTGGATAGAAGTAAACTTTGGGAAGCCTTCAAAGAGTACGGAGTCAATGGATCGCTCCTACAAGCAATAAAAACAATATATGAAGGTAACAAAGCGAGTGTAAGGGTGAATGGGAAACTAAGTGACTGGTTCGATATTCTACAAGGCGTTAAACAAGGATGCGTTATGTCCTCATGGCTATTTATCATATTTATGGACAAGTGTCTAAGAATGGCCCTCTTCGACGAAGAAGGTGTAGATCTCGAGACAGTGAGGGTACGTGGTTTAACTTTCGCAGATGACAAAGTTGTTATAACAGAATCAATCGAAGACTTACAAAGAATGTTGAGCAAACGAAGTACAAGCATGAAGAACATGGGCCTCAAAATTAACGTAAATAAAACAAAAAACATAGTATTTGAAGGAAAAGTTGAGAAAACAATGTGCAACATTGCCCTAAATGATGAGAGATTAGAACAAGTTGATAAGTACATATATCTAGGTAGCCTATTCACTAGCGATGGAAAATATAGATGGGGAGTTAGATAGACGCTTAAACGAGGGTCAGAAGGTTATCGGTAGAGCAGGGTCCATTCTCAGAAGTAAAAATATATCAAAAAAAGCTAAAATGGCAATACATAATTCTATATTTGTACCGTATGTGCTATACGGTAGCGAAACATGGACCTGTTAAGAGAAAGATAAGAATAAAGCCAACGCGATTGGCATGAAACCTTTGCGCACAATTTGCGGGGAAACACTGATGGACAAAGTCCAAAACGAGATAATCATCAAAGAATGTGGTGCAAAAGAGACAATAGTTGACACATGGGAAAGAAATCAGTTAAAATGGTTCGGACATGTTGAAAGAATGAAAGATGAAAGTCTAAGGAAACAAGTGTATAAAGGTAAAGTAAATGGCAGTTGCCCACAGGCAGACCGCGGAAAGAATGGTTAGAATGTGTGAATGAGACCTTAATCCGAAAAGACATAAGAAGCCATAGAAACAGGAGAGCTTGCATAAAAAAATGCATGGACGTGAAGGAAGCTGGAGAAGTATGCCAGGACAGAAAAGTGTGTATAAAACAAATGAATATTATATATAATACTTCACACTATATATAAACTATATATAATATTTCCGCCTGGGAGGAGAGACACTAGTTGACATGCTTGCATGAGAAAATGGCTGAAACAAAGACCTTGGATACTAATGGGCCCGAGTGGGAAACCTCACATAACAACCTTGTGAGGCTCTTCACTTGGGGTGATCGCTAGAGAGATTGATCAGCAACCTGGGTCGGAGCAGTGTTGCGGAAAGAACGTGTTATTTAAATAAATAACACAACAATTCTAGATCAATCTAAAAAATCTATACCTCCTTTCCAACACTACTATTTTCCAACCGAGCGAGTCACGCCTACCCCAAAAGCTTAATGGTACAATAATAATAATTATTATTATTAGAGAAGCTCGTGAAACGTACAAGATTCGTCGTATCAATTGATTATTTGCCTTAATATTGATGATTATTATTATTTGGGTACAAACGTTACTTGCTTTAATAATCATTATAATGTTAATGATAGCAAATTTTTGATAAGTGATGGCATATAATGATATTATCGTATTATCGATTGACCAAATGTGATGACAATAAGTCATTGGAAATTGATTCCAACATGAAAAATGATTTTTTAGTTTTTAAGATAAGATAATACGAGTAGAAAACGTTATTTATAGAATTGTTGATAACAATAATATTTGTTAGTCATTGCCCAAGAGTAGTAACAACGATTAAATTGAGTTATTTGCAGTTAATTATGCTGCAAAAATTAACTCTATATCTTCAAACATAGGCAAAGAGCTAATTTGTTAAGTAAGTTTGTTTAAACAATTTTTAAGTCATAATTACAGGATAATTTAGAGTCGCTTGCATAAAAAAATGGTATTTATTTTCTCACAAATAGCGAGAACGGATAAATAAACTTTGAATTATGAGAATGACAAAATTTTTACTATAAAAATCGATTTTAAACATATATAAATTACCATAACTTCCCTATACTCTTTAATAAAATGTATTAATATTATAGGTCATTTTATTCGTCTCGAACCAAGGAATCTTTTATATACTTTTATCAACTTTGAATTATGTTATTTAAAAAAAGTTTTACTGTGAAAACCCGATTTGTAGAATATTATAAAGTGCTAAAAAAATGAAATAAATATTTTTAGAAATCCTTCGGTCAGTTTCAAGATATTAGAGGTGAAACTAAGCCCTCCAAATTTCGTCAATTTATCTGAAACCGTTTTCAAGTTATCGTGTTCACAAAAAATCGTGACATCCACACATACACATATCCGGACAATTGCTTAGAACATTGTATTAGAAATTTTCAAATTGAGGAAGGTTTAATCAAATGAATTTAAAAATTGTTGAAATTGTTACCATTACAAAGCTTGCTCTATGAGGAAGCAAAAATGTCCAACTCACAAACCCCTTTTGTCTATTGTAACATTGTAACATTGTAACATTGTAACAATTTAGTTAAAATAACTTATACAGTTCTACTGAGAAACATTCTAAATTGTTGTCTCATTGATTCTAGATCTTTTTGTACGAATCTAAATATTTTATAACGAATGGTACTCTTCAAAAGTCAACAGTTTTGTTTATTGTCATTTTGTTGATGAAATTAAACAAATTTAAAAACTTTTTTCAAAAAAGCGGATGTCAACGATGTATGCAGAATTTTATTAATTTTCATTAATAAAAAAAATTCAAATATGATGAAAATACTTGTGATTTGAAAATCAATTTGTCCATAGAAACTTTTATTTACCCTACTCAGCCGCGCCGCGGCCGCGCCATAGAAGACCTAACGTTTGAATTTTGTTCTCGAAACCCAGTGGCAAACCCACTCCAATAATTTCAGGACTTGTAGACCACACACCTTCCTCTAATGAAAAATAACAAAAAATAATAATGGCATTTTTTTGGGAGACGCGATTTTCATTTTTATTTTTTTCACAAAATTTTCGAAATTTTTATTTTCTATTTTGCTTCCTCATAGAGGAAGCTTTGTAATGGTAACATTTTCCAAAAAAATTTTATTCATTCAATTAAATCTTCCCCAATTTAAAAATGTCTAATACAATGTTCTAAGCAATGGTCCGGATGTGTTCGTGGATATGTGTGTGTGTGTGGGTGTGTGTCACACTTTTTTGTGAATACGATAACTTGAAAACGGTTTGCAGATAAATTGATGAAATTTGGAGGAGTTATTTTCACCACTAATATCTTGAAACTGACTGGAGGAGTTCTAAAAATATTCAGTGTATTTTTTTTAGCAATCAATAATATTTTAAAAATTTGATTTTTATAGTAAAACTTTTTTCATTAACATAATTCAAAGTTGATACAAGTATATAAAAGATTCCTTGGTTCGAGAAGAATAAATTGACCTATAATATTAATACATTTTATTAAAGAGTATAGGGAAGTGATGGTAATTTATATATTTTTAAAATCGATTTTTATCGTAAAAATGTTTCCATTCTCATAATTTAAAGTTGATGTAAGGATAGAAAAGATGTGTCGATTCGAGACGAATCGATTGACCTATAATATTGATACATTTCATTGAAGAGTAAGAAAGCTATAATAATGCATAATATTTGAAAACACGGTATTTATAGCAAAAATTTTTTCTTTAACATAATTCAAAGTTGATGCAGGAATAAAAAAAAATTCCTTGGTTCGAGACGAATCGATTGACCTATAATATCAGTACATTTTATTAAAGAGTAAGGAAGTTATGGTCATTTCTATTATATTAAAAATCGATTTTTATAGTAAAAATGTTCTCAGTCTCATCATTTAAAGTTGATGTGAGAATAGAAAAGATGTGTTGATTCGAGACGAATCGATTTTCCTATAATATTGATACTTTTTATTGAACAGCAAGGAAGCTATGGTAGTAGTAGTAGTATACCATTAAGCCATTTCCCTTTCAGGGTAGGCGTGACACTACCCGATTTGGGTAGTGTTTCTAGGTGGATAGTTTCTTGCAGTAAATAACTACAAGTTGGGCTCACCACACCCACGATGTGCCAACAGCACGCAGTATTCTCGAATGGTCACCCATCCAAGTACTAACCGCGCCCAACGCTGCTTAACTTCAGTGATCTGACGAGAACTGGTTGGTAATGCATAATATTTGAAAAATCGGTGTTTTATAGCAAAACTTTTTTCATTAACATAATTAAAAGTTGATAAAAGAAAACAAAAGAGTACTTGGTTCGAGACAAATCGATTTACCTACAATAATAATACATTTTATTAAAGAGTAGGGAAGTTATGGTAATTTATATATTTTTTAAATCGATTTTTGTAGTAAAAATTTTCTCATTCTCATAATTTAATGTTGATGCGAGAATAGAAAAGTTGTGTTGATTCAAGTGTGTTAATTCAACTTTTTTCACTAACATCATTCAAAATTGGTGCAAGACCGGAAAAGATTCCTTGATTCGAGGCAAATCGATTGATCTATAATAATAATACACTTTATTGAAGATTAAGGAAGTTATGCTCATTTATAATATTTGAAACATCTGTTTCAAACAGAAAAACTTTTTTCATCGACATAATTCAAAGTTGACGCATGAGTAGAAAAGACTTTTTGATCATAAATTTTGAAATAGAATAATTCTGACCATTTTTGTAAAGAAATCATAAAGCTGGGAAAGGGATAGGGTGCGACAGAACTTTTCCCTTCCATTTTCCAGCTCGAAAAAGTACCATTTCGAATACAAAATTTGGTTTGTTAGATTTGTCTTTGTATTTGAAAAATTTTTGTATTATTTTTTTTTTTTTTTTTTGTAAATTTCTATTTTTAAATTGATAAAAATGAAGACTTTGTCTATTATTCAAAAAAATCACTAATGCTTCCTCTATGATGAAGCAAATACACTTCCACACGGAAGCAAAGTGCTCGTGAAATGAGCACCATATAATTATAAATACAAACAAAGTGGAAACACTCAACATCGAATTCACAGCTAGTTTTAATTTTAAAATGTATCTTGAAACAAGTAAATTCAGACTTCGAAAAGTTAAATCGGCCAATTCGAACGCAAGATACGTTATTTGAAAAAAAAGTTGACCAAAAACTCAAAGTCCCATATCTCCGCCATTTATTCGAATTTTCGAAAAATATTTGGTGAGATTTTTTTCACCACCAAGCAATCATATATACTGAAATACAGCCAAATCCTATTCCCACACGAAAACTTCCATCATCAGTTGATGTGGACTCCACCTTGTGCAAGAATTAAAATACCTCAATTTCTTTGCCGAGTCACTGTCATCAGCGAAATAAAAAGTTCATTCTGACCTTTATGTTGAAATTCAAATTTTTATATTATATAATATTTTGAGTAATTTGACTCAAGTGAAATTATTCAAAAACTGAGTATTATATTTTTATGGGAATTTGTAATAGTCTCTGACGTCATAGTTAGAGTTAGGATTTTCGCGTCCCTTTAAAAAATGGACAAGTTATTAACGTCGTAAAAATACAAATTTTTCATTATTAGACATAAAGGAGCATGTATGTTTGCTAGGAAAAATGTTTATTTATTAAAAAAAATAAAACCAATTTGATAACTTTTAATTTTTAAGGTATTAGGTCCAAAGGTTTCATCTCCATAATATCAAATTTCAATCCATAATAATATCAAATATTATTTACCTCCTTGAGAGAGTCGTTCACGAAGGGTCTATATTGCAATTAATTCACATTTATTGTGCTTAAAAATAAGCATAGAGATTTAAGAAAAATGGTTTAAGTCCCTAGTCATTCGTTTTCTGAAATACTAACCTGTAACGGTGAGAGAACAAAGCTGTTTGCGGACTATGATTGTGTATTCTTGGTGGACTCAGAGATCTGGAACACCTCCTTGATGAATGAATCTTTTCTCCTGAAAATAAGTAAACACATATTTCTATATATCATGAATCTTATAAAATTTACCAACTTTTAATAGAAAAATAAGTAAAACACGGGTAACAAAATTTTGGTATGGGATTGATCTAGGAAAACATCTCTGAAATCGTATGGGAGTGATCTCTCAGATAGTATAGTAAAAGTATGGCGTTTGAGACGATCCCATACATCATGTATGTTTGAATGAAGTATAGTGGATGTATAGCTCAAATATAGCTAAAGTATAACAATGTATAGTTGAAGTATAGGGGAAGTATTTTTAAAGTACAGTAAAGTCTCACTTATTTCAAGTCCCCCTTATTTCAAGACCCGTTTATTTCAAGCCCCCTATATGCGGTTATTTAAAAATGCGCAGTTCCGTCAACCCCCACCACGGTCCCTGTACACTCTCTTCCGCGTCTGTGGCTGACCAATGAAAAAAAAAAGAGATCCGAACAGCGCCCTCGTTGGTTTAAATTGAGTATTTTAGGATGCCGTCATGGGAATGCAGACTTTTTCGAGAAAGTATTCTAAACGTAAAAGTCGTAAATGTACAAATAGTAATATTTCTCAAGTTTAGAATGTATTTTCTCAGTCACGTTCCATTCTTTTGTCGATTCGCGACCTTTCAGTTTCACGAAATAAAATAAAACATCCTTAATTTCAGGTTCGTGGCACGTCAAATAAGTAACCTCAAATTTCGGAAAGTTGCTTTGTACTTCGTGACACTGAAAGGTCGTCACTCGAGAAAAGAATGGGACATGACTGAGAAAATAAATTTTAGACTTGAGAAATATTACTTTTTAGACCTTTATCACTTACCTTTACCTTTAGAAATTTTCTCCAAAAACTCGTGTGTAGTTAGTTGCAGCCCTATACTGCAGCCTAAACTTTCTGACGGCTGACATTTCGACCTAGCCTAGCATTGCCGCGATATATTTTAGTCGCTTTTTGATTCTGTTATATTGATTTTTAGTTGGCAAATTGTACTATTTCCAAGAAATTTTACATTTTTCACTTCGTACGTCAACAAAAACACTGGCCAACGGACCGCGACATTTTCAACTGCACAAATCGGGGCCGTCTGAAACGTTTCCAATTGGAATACATAATATTGCGGAATCTCCGCATGTGAGTAACTGTATCTTTGTCCCTATGCTGCTGGTGTTTTTCATGCAAGAGTCGCAACAGTCTCTCACCCTAGAACTGAGAAACTGCGTGGGCCAGCAGTTCTAGAAATGTCGGGTCTATTTATGTGTTTTATTATTGATAGTATTTATTGATTTCAAATCAACCGCGGTTTTCGGCGCATGCGCAGTTGAAAAAGTTGCTTAGAGCATGCGCAGCGATACAAGGCCAGGCAGCCAATGAACGCCGCTTGATGAAAACAACCTGTCCACTCGCGGTAGAGGTGGGGGCCCCTCCAGCCTTGAAAATAACGAATCCCTACGTTTCAAGGACGCGGGAATAATTGGGACTTTACCCTAATAGCACGGAACGTTCCTGGAACGTTCCGCGGGCACCTTCGGAACGTTCCCGGAACGTGTAAAATGTCCGCCCCTTGGGAACGTTCCACTGAGGGGAACTTTCCATTATTGTTATTTTTAACAACAATTATCTCGTAAACCGTAAGAGATAGGTAAAAATGGATGTCATTTTTGAGTTTTGAGTACCGCATATACTACACTATAATATGATATCCGTATCATAAACTGACATCGATTTTGACCTATCACTTACGGTTTACGAGATATTTATTGATAATAATAACAATAACGTTAATTTATGTTTGGAACGTTCCAGTGGAACGTTCCCAAGCGGCGGACATTTTACACTTTCCGGGGACGTTCCTGGAACGTTCCGCTGGAACGTTCCGGGAACGTCCCAGGAACGTTCCGTGCTATTAGGGTACTGTATATCTGAGAAGTATAGCTGCAGTATAACTGAAGTATAGATAAAGTATAGCTGATGTAAAGTCGACGGAAAGGTCAGCATGAGCCCGAAAACTTAAAGTCCGTACGCTTTGCTAAAAATAGTGCGCCATCTTTGGTTCGCAAAGTAAGATCTAGAATGCGGAGATGCAGGTAGTCATGACAGACAGTACGTCGATCGAGATGAATTTACGTCTTCGGTGGACTGAATTTAAAAAAGTTTGATCAGTCATGCGGCTTTTGTTTTCGTTTTCGACCTTACATCACTAACCGCCAAAACAGACTGACTTTACATTTACCTCAATATCATAAATTAAGTTACCTAATGAATTTAAGGCAATCCTGAAAGTAAATCAAATTAAATTGTAAGGTTTTCCTTTTACTGTGTAGCTCAAGTATGTAGATTAGGTCTAAATTATAGGAAAAGTATGGCTATAGTAGGCATAGCCGTATTATTGCTGATGCAAGATAATCAGTTAGCTGAAATACATGAAAATAGAGATCCAGAATCATGATTTTCACAATGTCAAAGAACATTGTTTGTAAATTCTAAAATAAGTAAAATGTTAATTGTAATATGAATTATTTAACTTTATGAAATTTAACACTAAACATTTCACCTATGTAAGAATTTTATTAAACCTTTTTATGCTATTAATGTTATGTTTAGGAATAAAAGATTTTGGATCTCTTACCAATATAACC
>CAKNYM010044593.1:313-20836 GCA_932195095.1 Andricus curvator | reverse complement strand
ATCCGTTGCATATTGTATATCCTCACGAACAATATTCAAAACATATTTGACTCACGAAATCACTTGAATCGCGAACTTTTTAAATTTTTGGACGAGCTGTCACATGATACATTATGTTTTATCACGTTGCTAGGGTATCTTGAAGAACAAATCGACTGTCCCGAAGAATAAGTCACCAACAAAGTTTTCCGTATACAGAGTGTATCAACTGTATTTTACTTCGATAGTGTGTCGTATCTCTATGTATTTTTAAATGTAGATACGACACGCTAGCGAAGCATAATACAGTTGATACGCTCTGTTTTCGGAAAAATTCTATGTCCGATAATTTTGCCATACTTAAGTATAAATGAAGTATAATCTGTACTTCATCTATACTTAAGTATAGATGAATTATATCCCGCATACTTCAGCTATACTTCAGCTATACTTTAGCTATACTTCACCAATACTTCAGCTATACTTTAGATATACATTATCTATACTATTTCATACTTGAAGTATGGGATCGTCTCATTTACCATACATTTTTTATAGATTGGAAAGTCAATGATTGATCACTCCCATACTTATGATTTTTACTCGGGAATGGCTGCTATTCAAAAAATTGTTCAACCAAATTTAATTTTAATAAAATTGTATCAATTTATAGAAACAGTATAAATAATTTCACACGCCAATTACTAAAATTCATTCAAAAAACTGCAAAATTGAGTAATAATTTAAGAGAATGAGCATACGTCCGCTTGGACATATGCAAATCTTTAAAGCTTCTCGTTCCATCGCCGAAGTTAAGCAGCTCTTGGCTATGTTTTACTCGGATGGGGGTTGTGGTACTGGACGGAGTGTAATTTATCAGCTTTTAAACTGTCTTCACTCTCGAATTGTCTTCACTCTTTAATTCTTCTCTATCAAATATTGACTTTACGCCTTCATTAAGGAGAAATCCTATTATCCAAAACAATCAAGCACTGATATTTTAAAAAATTTCTAAAGTTTAGATTGGTTAGACATACTCTAGAAAATACTCTGACCGTTGCCAAAGTATTGTAAAATTTGGAAGATGAATTATTTGAAAACAAACATTTTTTGGCAATCAGCCTGAGTATTTATTTTTCGTTAATTTTAATCTAATATAAGGTAAACGTCCCAGTAATCGTGACCTTAGTTCCAGTAATCGTGATGCCAATTTTCTTACTTTTTATACATTCTGAATGCACTTAATTTCTGTTTGCTACAATAAAATACTAAAGATAAATGGGCTTTAACATTAAATGTTACTTTTAACATTGTTTAAACAATATATTCAACTTATAACCAAATTCCACGATTATTGGGACCGCCACGATTACTGGGACATTTACCTTAGATCAAAAACAATACATTTTTAAAAAGGAATCATTGTTTTTCCATCCCCGAAGTTAGCTCAATTTTGAACAAATCTTCAATCTTGACCACGCGTGATAGTATAAATTTAAATATTCTTCAAATTTGTCTTGTACTTTAAAATTAGCTATTTATAAATACCGATGAATTCATATAAACTTTTTCAGATGTTTTCTGGGAAGGGAAGAATCCAACCTGATACTGTTAGTGCCTTTGAAAAATACTCAAAGTAAATACATTAAAAATAAATTACATTACCCTCTTGTCTCTTCAATTTGATCTCTTCAGGATAAACAATATCACGTTGAAGTTCACAATTCGTAGCACGTATTTCAGGAATATTTCTATGGATGTCTACTCTTATGCGACGAAGTTCCGTTAAGTCGAATTTAATTGCATTGGGACCCTTACATAAAGGAGTATCCCTATCGTTCGATTCAAACCTAATAACAAGGTTAAAACAAATAAACAAGGTAACACCCTTCCACTATTAACACTCGACACAACATTTTACACAATCTTATTCAAATTACCTAATGTGGATCGAGGATTAAGAATCATATAAGTTATTTTTGAAACTTGATCATATGCCTCATAGAAATTATATCTAATGTTCTCTGCAATAAAAAATATTTTGGAATGTAGAAAATTATCGGGGAACTATTCGGGGCCAGGATAGACCGTCCTGAGCGCTAATGTGGGCTGTCAAGGCGGTCTATTATGGCGCTAAGCAGAAGTGAAACGTTTTTGTATGGTCAAATGCTAATATGGAAAAGCTAATCTAGCGCTAGTCTCGACGGTCTGATTAAGCGCTTGTCAGTCGGTCTTGTCAAAATATATTTTAGATGCTTGACCTTGAACATTATTTTAAAGGCTTTCTAGATGATTAAAACATTCTTTGTTTTTAATGCACATTTTCATTTCTTATACTTTGTCACAACCACGATATTTTTGGAAATGTGCAAAAAAATATGTGGTTGAAGTTTCGTTCGAATAACGAACAAGGCATATTTTTTATTCCAATTCTTTGTTTCTATATCATAATTTGATTATGCAACCCAAATAGAGTATAAAAATACAAAAATTAGATTTGTAAAGTCAAAAACGTAGCAGAAATCAAATGTTAAATAATAAATCAAAGAGGTTACGTTGCAACATAGCGAATTGTTTTATGCTTCCCAATTAAAAGCTTAGACCACATTCGCACATGAATATTCGCAACCAAGAATTAATGCTAAAGCTATAATAAAGAACTCCTTCTAAAATTTTGAGCGGAAGGACCTGAAAGAAATTAAATACTACAGAGAATTAATATGCAAATAAGTCTTTTCTGAAATTGGAGTAATGGATTAAGTAGAGTAAACGTTGTTAAAATAAGGTACCTTATATTTGAATTTTAAAAATAATATTCAGGGAATAGTTTATTAACTAAGTAATCCTGGGCTGAGAATATTCATGTGGGAATGTGGTCTGTTTTAAAATGAGAAGCAAAAAGAGTTTCTTCTACACTGCTCATTACCCTCTTCCTAGTATTTAATTGTTTTCAGGTCCTTCCACTCGAAATTTGTAAATAAGCTAAAATATGTATTTGGGTTTAAAAGTTTTTAATATTTCATTTTTGATACCTGTAAACACCCTGGATCTTTTTGGAAATGTACAACAAATATTTGAATCAGACACTTATAAAAATGTGTTGGTCCTGACGGACTAAACAGCACCAGATTAATGCTAGAAAGGACTGACTAGATGATAAGGAAAAATGCATCTTATTAGCGTTGAATTTTTATTTTTGATATTTTAAAAAACCCTACAACTTTTTAGAAATGTACAAAAAAATATTTGGATAAGTCACTTAGAAAATTTGTTGGTATATCGAGTTAGCCAGCACCCGATTAGGACCCGAAAAGACCGTCTACTCTAGACAATGCCCTAACTGAGCGGAAGTCTGCCCCGATAATTCTCTACATGGGAAGTTTGTTCTTACGCATACCCTTAAAATACACATTTTAAAAGAAGTTCTCTGAAATTTCGATATATATATTTCCTTACACAATAAAAAATGTTTCCTAATGGGTTCTAAGTCCATTTTAAACAAAAATTTGGAAAAATAATGTAGTAACAATTCGAAAAAGTTTGTTAAAGAATTTAAGGGAGAATCGGGTCACTCATGGTTTTGAATTAACTGTAGTTTCTACGATGATAATCAACATTGTTATGTTTGAAAATTATCCCGAAGTGTAATCTGAAATATTGACTAATATTTCCCATTAGCTTAAAAGAAAATCCGATCTTCATATTTCGTATCTAGATAACAACAGACTTTTCTGAAATATGGACGAAAATTATTATAAAATATTTGCAAAACTACAAAAAATATTAAACTGGTTTAGATTTCAACATATAAATGCACTTTCGAACTATGTGACCTGTAATTTTTGTATAATAATAATTTTTCGTATTTTTTTATCAATAGAAGTTTTATTGAAATATGTCATATTCGGGTAGCCCTGGATATTTCGTGCCTGGTACCCCGGCCAGAATTGTACATCTTCAATTTAATTTGTTTCTGTCAAGAACTAATAAATAACCTTTTTTGTAAACAATGTAACCTCCAAAGCTTTTTTACATTCTCATTCATGAGAGTGTAATGTAATCGTCCAAATTTTCGATCACTGGTTTTTAACGATCTTTACGTTTCGGCACTCACAGAGTCCGAAAATCATAAAATTTTGTCTGAATGTTATAGCCACGCTAACTTTTGAAGGATATGTCCAATCGAGCCAGCCTTTGATAAACTTTTTAAGGGTCTTAAAATGAAGGTTAATTTTATTAATCATATATATATTTCCAACAAAAATAAAAAATTTGAGAGCATTTTCAAAATTTGGAATTTTTTTTTCAAGTTTTAGAAATGTTTGTCCAAGTTTCTTTTAGACGAGAGAAAGTCTTGAAAATTATCCAAACAAAATTTTTAATTTCGATAGAAGTTCAAAAAGTTATATACTTTTCAACTTTTTGAAAATTTCCAAAAAATAGAAAAAAATATATTTTTCTGATAGATTAAAAAATTGCAATCAAAATTTTCATTAGATATGAAATATATTTCGAAACTATCCTAATACAATTTTGTGATTCGATCAAAATTCAAAAAGTAAGAGCATTTTCAAATTTGGAAACAACATTTTTTAATGAATTTCCGAAATGTTTGTGAAAGTTTATTGTACACGACAAGAACACTTGTCTATATTACTATATTATTGTAAACACTCATTAAAATAAACTTCTTTTTCCTACTTTTTGTATTACTTATTTCAACAATGTAAATTATATTTAATAAGGAAATCTAATTTTGAAAAACTTTTTAACGAAAAACATACCAATTTCTCATATTCCGTTTCATTTGGTTTACATGGTTTTATTTTTCAAAAGCAATCGTCTGTATAACATAGCTGTTGAGCGCGAAGCGCGAGTATCGCATTGAGAATGTAATCGTCAAGGCCGTAGCTGCTTTGAGAACCCTCTTCATAGTCAAATTGAAAAAAAAACATGTATAGTTTCACTTTATGATTGTAGTTTATGAGGGGTTTGAATCACAGTTTTTGATTTGCGCGCTCAAACCGGGCGCATTTTCAGGGCAGCTGAGAATAGAAATTAGTGCAAAGTAAGGAGAAAATATTAAAGTCATCATAACAAATAAAATTTGTACATTATTTTGCAATAGCTGAATAAGCAGTACCAGATGGAGGTACAGAAATAAATATAATACACATTAGATATAATAGTGTTGAACATAATGTAGAAGAGTTCACATTTCGGACAAAATGGAGTGCGAAGCACGAGATACGTGATAAGAATGTGTTCGTTAAAGCCGAAGGAGCTTTAACAAATGAGAATTCACAATCATCAAATTACAGTTGTTGACGCTTTGACCTTTAATTTTAAAAGGTCTGTGCACAAATGTGTGAAATACAAAGACCGAGCGCGTAGCACGAGATAAATACATTATCGAGCGCGAAGCGCGAGATGAAAATATTCTCGAGCGCGAAACGCGAGAACCAATAATCGCGCACCCTAGGCGCACTCAAAGTTGCGAGCGAAGCGAGCTGCGCGCAATGAGAATGTGCCCGCGCAGCGGGCATATATTTATTGGGTTTTGATTTTCTGTGAGTACTTTTGTCCTAGCGTATATTTCCAGTTGCTCAGTTGCGATTAAATGTCCAAATATTACGATTTTTTGTTGACCGGGGCTACCGGGCACTCTTTTTTAATAACCTTCTCTAGTCCTCACATAAAACACTTTTTTCCCCTCTCTGATATAATTATTCTTTAATTAGCTGCTTTTGATTTGTTACTATAGAAGCAGTAAAATTATAATTGATGTTTTTTCCATCAATACCGGCTAGTTTTAATTGCTGCCCGACTTTCCCCAAATATAAAAAGTACTTACTTCTGTGAGATAAAGGGTTTGCGAGGACTCTGTCTTTTGCGATCTCTACTTCGATGATCTGGAGATTTGCTTTTGCTCTCTCTTCGACTTCGATGCGATGATCTTCCTGAGTCTTCCTTGGAACCCAGCATTGCTGCTCTTTTTAATTCATACTCCAAAATCATTGTTTGTTTACGTCTTTCATGCTCCCTCTCCCTTTCTTGACGTATTAACCATTCTTTTCTTCGTCTGCTTATTTCTTCTTTTCTTCTTGTACGATGGCGACGATGATGATCTTCACTGGATGATGATCGTTTGCTTTCTTTATAATTATTAGTGGAACTTGAGCAGCTTCGGAACATTTCTGTAATATTTGGAATCATCTTTATTTGATATTCATATGTAAACTTCACAAGAAAAAGATACATTTTAACTTATAACTGTGCTAGATTATGAATCAGTGATTCGAAACCTTTGAGTCCTTCACAAAAGTTATAATGTATATTTAAATTACTTACCACTATTTTTAAGAAAACTGGTTTCTTAAAATTAAAAAATCAAATCACAGGCTAGAATAACTATTTAATAACCATAAAAATTAATTTACACCATTTCAAATTATTACAAATTCCGTATCACATTCACGATTTGATCAAACAAACAACACAGCCAAACACAGCCAATTGCTAAACTGCAGCTGCGGTTCTTCTTCTTGTTTGAAACCTCCGTAGTGGCTTCTTGCATCTCCAGTTTGTACCGGAAAATACCGGAAAGTTCAGGTAGACGGAAGTTCAAGAGTTTAGAAAGACTCATATTTGATAGCAAATTGAAGTGAGGAAAAAGTGATATTTAAAAATTAAATAAGAAAACCGTAGTTGCAATAACTAGCTTTTAAAAAAACATAAGTATGCATAAAATAGGTTAGAAAAAATACCATTCTCAGTGGGAAGGTACAACGAGAGGAAAAACACTTATAGTGCACACTAGTGCTCTCAGAAATTTCGCCATTTAAAATAGGAAATTCAGTGCCCAATGACGTCATATGCACCGAGGTTTATGAGGATGAACAAATTCCTAAATCTCGTAATTTTTTTATCACAGGACCCTGTTCGATTCCCGTCACCGCTACTGTCTTCTAACACGATTTTTTTTATTTCAGAATGCGAATATATTTTTATTTTGCTCTTCCGACCATGGCATTCTTTTCTATTTTCTATGGGAAAAATTAGAAATACGTAGAATGAACATAGGAAGAATGTCTTATATATTGTGTTTTCTAAACTTCACAGTCTTGTCTAGGGATCGTAGAAACTATCTTTTGGTGTAAATACAATTATTTAATCATTTATCATTATATTCCAATAAACTTATCAACTTCACAGTTTAATATTCACAATACTAAGTCTTGAAATACCCGAGTAAAAATCATAAGTATGGCAGTGATCAATGATTGACTTTCCAAAGTATAAAAAATGTTTTAAGAAGAAAATTAGAAACACAATATTAACAAGTCAATCTGTGGAAAAATTTATCTTTGAAACAAAAAGGCTAAGAAACATTGTGAATCCAAAAATCAGTTGTTTTGAAAAAACACATTCAAAAAGTTCAATATATGCAAAAAGAATTGCATAGAAAGGCCTAAAAATATGTTTCCAAACAACTTTGTAATCGGCTCATTAGAGACAAGTATATAACAAGAGGAAAAAAGAGGGAGAGAATTAGGAAAGAGACAACCAAGCCATCCTCACTCTCTTATCCTTTCTCTTTCTCCGTCTTTTGTATACTACTTTTGGGACCAACATGTTTCGAGATCACTTTAGATCTCCTCATCAGGGTATAATTTTAAAGGATACTACGGACAATTATTTCAATTATATAATCATATGCTTTATATTAGTAATGTATGTATATATGAGACTGAAGTTTCTTATCATACTGTTATTTACATTATTTTTCCTTTTTTATTCATGGATTCTATTTTTATGTATTTCAGATAACCGATTATCTCCCATCAGCAATGATACGGCTATACCTACTATAGCCATACTTTTCCTATGCTTTAGACATAATCTACATACCACTCCCATACGATTTCACAGATGTTTTTCTAGATACTATATTATATGTATATAATATATATGATATATTTAAAAAATATATATATATATATTATATATATATATATTTCCTAGATATTATAACAATAAATGAATTATATTTCTAAGTCAGAGTGGAAACTAGACCGTTAAACGGGGCATTTTTGGAAACTGGAAAAACCGGGAATTGACAGTGAATTTATTTTTGACCGGGAATTTCACCAATTTGTAGGTTAAAAATCTATCAAATCACTTAAAATATCACAAATTTCTTATCACATAATATATTGAAATTTAAAGTAACTGGGATTAAATTTTTTTTTCAATTTTCAAGTTCAATTGTTTCTGTGTCAATTATGAAATATTGAAATCATTCAGTTTTCTATGCGTAATTCTAAAGTCTTTGACCTTAAAAAATGTCCATTTGAGGTTTTAATGGCTTAATTGTCTTATATGAATATTTAAATATTGATTTTTAATCATAAGTTGTGAAAAAAATCTTCTCTAGCTCCGCTGGGATTCGAACCTAGGTCTTTGGAACAACTTCAAATTAATAGATTCATAATTATACGCTTTTATTCAAGTTCACATCCTACTCAAATATTATTGTTTGAGACTAAAATATTCCATTTTCAAACTATTCAATTATGGTAGGTCAATTTTATGGTAGCAATAACTTAAAGTTACATTTTCATATCCATTCAAAATAAAGACATTTGTGATCGAACTATTTTTTATGATATTCACGAAAGGCATATATTTTAATATATCCATGGTTCAACAACAAAAGTGTAAATTTTATTATTTATCGCTACATAAAAGCGAAAATTCGTCTGTCTCACTGTGACTCACTGGAAATTTATTCTCCTTGAACTCAACAACTTTTTTCGATTAAACTTTTTCTCTCCTTCTTCATCAACTCAACATCTCGGGGATGTGTCACCATTTGAAAAAAAAATTATGCTTTTCAGGACCAATGAAATTCTAACCTCAGAACTAAAACTTAATTTTCTCGGAACTAAATGATTTTTTTTTATTAAACTTTTTCTCCTTGTATTCACTAACTCAACATCTCGGAGATGGATCATCAGTTTATTTTTTAATTGAGTATTTAATTTCTTAACACTGCCTCAATTCGGCTCGGACAGGGGAAAAAAAAGTGTTAGCTTCTCATGATCACCTTCGGACAATTTTGTTGTCATAATGTTGTCATAATTTGTCATAATTATATAATAAGTTTCATAATTTGAAGCTTCTTTTCAATCAAACTTTTTTGTTATCGATTAAGCAGTACGTCAGCTCGGAAGCAGAATTTTATTTTATTTTTTAAGTGCGCTTTCGATTTTACACAATGTTTTTTCGCTCTCCTGTATAATGATACTTTGTCAGCTACCTCCTTTTGCCCTTCCACCCTTCATTTAGCAATATTCGACTGTTCATTTACACAGCACGAAACTGAATTGTTTGAAAATGAAAGCCTTAAATTGTTAAAATGTCAGAATGCTCAATTTAAAGTTTTAACGTTACAATTTTAATTTTTACATTTACGTATAATAAAGCTGTATGAATCAAATATTTAAAAATGCTGTGTACTATGCACCGTATAAGCTTGGATTGGCTTTAACTCAAAAAGGCTTGCACCTCTCGTTTTCCTTCTAAAATCATTTCAGTGATGCCTCACGATCATTTTGAGACCAGATCAAATAAAAATTGAGGTGCATTTAATTTCCCGTATAACTGAAACAAATAATTTGTTATCCTATATATAGTTTAGGAAATATACCCTTCAGAAATTATATTTTCTTACAAATTTGGTGAAAGCAAAATTTCGTTTTAGTTTTTGTGAAATAGGATATTTGCTGTGCATTATGTACAAAAATAGTCACAATGTGAGTTAAAGCAGACTTAATTTTAAGAAAATGAATAAAAATGTTCTATATCTTGCATACATCCGAAGTTGTATAGCGTGTGATAAGAGAACTTATGTTCATGTCTACTCGAGTCTACTCGAGGCTACTACTCGCTTGTCAGATTTTTAGGTAATTTGATGTACTTTTATCATTATTAGAAAAACTTTTAAAGCAAAGTGCAGTAGAAACGCGATATTCCAAAAAAACATACTGTTTGGCGAACTTTCATAATTTGCATGAAATTAGGTCTGCTTTAACTCATATTATAGATATTTTTGTCTGCACAGAAAAAAATAGTTGATTCAAAATGCAGTGACTTTGTATTACAGTCTTGGATATGAGAGAAAGTTAATTAAAATTCACAACCTTCAGTATTCCAGAAAATGATTAATCATCATCTGAAAAGCATGTAACGTTTTAACAGAATATCAGAGACAGAGCTTGGAAAACTAATAAGCGACAGTCACTGAAAATTTAGTACGCAAGAGCTTTATATTCACAGTAAAAACGAATACTTAAAGTTATATTCGACTTAATTTCAAATTTGGCTTGAAATAAGGAAGCAACTAAATTTAAGTTTACATACGATTTTGAAGAAAGCACATACTTATCTGAAATAAGAAATAAGCATTTCTCGACTGAAATAAAATAAAGTATGCACCTAATTTTGAACATACAGTTCTGAAAGTAAGTGGAAGGCAACCTGAAATAACATGTAAGGCTTTCATTACCTAAAATCAAGATGTACGCCTTACTGAATTTCAGGTTGACTCTGCCTTAATCGCGCTTGGACATGCGCACGACGCGGTGTTGGTATTCTGATCCGTTTCTATAGTCTAGTCCGCGTTTCAAGTGACTCTTTTTGTCGGAAGTCTCTAAAATTCTCGAACACAATCGGAATTGTATGTATATCTTAAATTGTATTCAGTTAAAAAGTTACTCGTTAACTGTCTATTTACTTTTTTTCGAAGTCAAAACTGCATTTTCTGCTCATATGTTTATAGTGCAAAGTTAGATTTTCAAGGAACGCACATTGTTATTTGTCCAGATTGTCATCGAAAAGTATGATTGTATAGTAGTGTTCACATAAATGAAAAAGTGAGTCTTTTGAGATTCTTGGTGCAGACAAAGTGTTCTACTTGTGAATTTATAGAAAATCCAAAAGGATTTTATTAAGTTTATTCTTATAATTTATGTGATTTCAGGTTAGGGCTCACGGGTTACGGGAGGGGGAGGGGTGGTTGCGGATATGCATAATTTCAGTATGAATATGCGACTTACTTTCAGCAAGGAGAGTCCTTAATTCAATGTCATCTCAACCTTACACTACCTTTTCATTATAAATATCGTCTCAATTTCAGGTCTTTACTACCTGAATTTCAGGTCTTTATTACCTTAAGTTTAGGTCTTTACTGCCTGAATTTCGGTCTTCTGTTTGCTTACTTTAATAATTGGAACAAATTCTTAATTTCAGGTTTCATATGCTTCTTTTTGTTACACCTTAAAATAATTCCAATTTTCGACTTAAATTAAGTATTTGTTTTTTCTGTTTTCTCTTACAAGGAAGGTACCCCAGGTGTCCCTCGCCGATTTTAATGATTTTGATATATGTTGTAGTCCAATAAAAAAAACGACACGTGTTTTTTCTTATCGGCCAATGAACGGTTTAAGGGGGTGAAATAGCCGCACAAATATGGTAGTGTCAAGGGGTGGTTTCATTGGTTCGCATTTAAGAAGACATTATTATTCCATGAAACCAATTGGAAAAGTTTCGTTACAATAAGGGATGAAAAACGCTATTTGCCCGACTTGATTAAAAGATTTGAAAGGGGTAAACCACCCCCTACATACGATGAAAATAATGGAAAGTAAGGGTAAGTTCAAGGGAAAAATCTGAAAAAATACATGTTGCCCAACAGAACAAGTGTACACGGAAAAAATTTATCCGTGAAAAAGTCAAAAACTTGTAGCTAGGTCTCAGATATGAAATAAAGAAATGAAACATTACATCCTTATTTCTATGAGAAATGTATGGATAAATTTCGAAGTTTTTTACGAACAGTTCGAATTTCCTACGAACAGTTCCTGAAAATTTCAGGCTGAAACTTAAAGAGGAAAAATTTTATTTGTGCGATTTAATTTATATTAATTTATAAATTCCCAACTCAGAGGAATCGAGCCATCAAATACTGCTGACTCACTAGTTTCCTAAACATAAACCAGGAGTGCGTAAACACGCGCAGTCATCGAGGCCAAACAAAATATGTATTATAAAGCTTCTAGCCACTCATCCGACGAACTCGAAGCACACATACGAGCGCACACACGCACCGCGCGTTTGGGTGAGCGTTTGTGCGGGCCACGTACAGGCGAACATACTTTCTAGTTCCCAGATTTTTCGGGTAAGCTCGTGAATGCTCTGAGAATCTTTTCCCAATCACTCGTAATATTTTTGTAATTATTCACGTAAAAAAAAGTGATGAACCGTTTTAGAATTTTCACATCTAGTTCGTCAATTCTTTCTCAAAGTTCGCAGATTATTTACGAAAATACATCAATATCCGATGAATTTTTCTCATATCCGAGACCTAGCTACTAGTTCGTGACTTTTGTACAGATAAATTTTTTCCGTGTAAGTTGACGTGTTTTTAAATTTTTTTCAAAAATCGTATTGTAGGGGTATAACTATCGCTAAACACACATTATCATGAATATGCATGTACGCAACCTGCAATTTTGATGAAACTGTGTATACGGGGGTTTTTGGGCTCATTGAATCGAAATTTGATAACAGAATTTCAAAATTCAATATAGCGGATCCAATATATTCAAAATAGCCATCCTGGTATCATCCACACTCATTTGGAATTTTGACAAATTATTTTTCTACCATCGTTGGAACAGAAAGTTAATTTCTCATATGATACTGCAAATTGGTTGATACAATAATTTGGTATGTATGTAGATTTGTTTTTTGATTAATTTAATGTTTATAGTCGCATCAACTGACAGGGTCATTAGCGACTGTACTATAGAGTTGATTATTTAACTGTAGGGTATCTGTGGGGTGCACACCATGGGACAGAAGCGAAGCTTTCTGAAAACACATCCAGCCTCGCTTCCTGCTTTAGGAATCGAACCCGCACGGAAAAAATTTATCCGTAAAAAAGTCACGAACTAGTATCTAGGTCTCGGATATGAGAAAAATTCATCGGATATTTATGTATTTTCGTAAATAACCTACGAACTTTGAGAAAGATTGACGAACTCGATGTGAAAATTCTAAAACGGTTCATCACTTTTTTTTACGTGAATAATTACAAAAATATTACGAGTGATTGGGAAAAGATTCTCAGAGCACTCACGAGCTTGCCTGACGAATCTGGGAACTCGAAACTAAGTCTCCCTGTACGTGGCCCACGCACACACGCGCGGTACGTGTGTGCGCTCGTATGTGTGCCTCGAGCTCGTCGGATGAGTGGCTAGAAGTTTTATAATACCTATTTTGTTTGGCCTCGATGGCTGCGCGTGTTTACGCACTCGTGGTTTATGTTTAGAAACTTGGTGAGTCAGCAGTGTTTGAGGTTCGAATCTTCTGAGTTGCGAATTTATAAATTAATATAAAATTAAATCGCACAAATAAAATTTTTCCTCTTTTTATTTCAGTCTGAAATTTTCAGGAACTGTTCGTAGGAAATTCGAACTGTTCGTAAGAAACTTCGAAATTTATCCATATATTTCTCATCGAAATAAGGATTTAATGTTTCATTTTTTTATCTCGTATCCGAGACCTAGCTACAAGTTCGTGACTTCTTCACGGATAAATTTTTTCCGTGCGCGCGCCGCGCCAACATGGCTATAAGACAATCACTATACGATCTGAGCCACGATGACTCCCGTATGTATATTTGTGTTGTAGTTTTAAAAACATGTATCATTAGTGAGCATTACAGTGCACAACTTTTGTTACGGTTCAAACTTGGAACAATAATGATAATCATCGAAAAAGTCTTTTAAACATAACGATTTTTCACACCATAAGCATCGAATGACAGCAAAATTTGTGCAGCCTTGAATTTCACAATGTGTTTTACAAGACTCTCTAAAACTAAAATCAACTGGATTTTCGAATGTTTCTGGTTTGTCATCGATGTACCCACTTTAGCACCAAGAGTATTTGAACAAAAGTAAATTATAAATGTAAAAGATCGTGATTCATGAGGATAACGCTATGGGAAAAGTGCCGCACGAAATTCTTTCAGATGCGAAGAACGAACGGCAAGAATATTCAACCCCTTGATGTATAATAAAGGGGTTGAATACTCCTGTCGTTCCTATTGGTATTGTTTTCACATTGGCATGTTTATTCTTGGGTGCAGTTTCCGCTACTATTCTAGGGCAATGACCACTCCATGCGTCAATTAATAAAACGCTATTTGGTTCCGCGTTTGGAAAATATATTTCTTTCAACCAAGTTTTAAAGTGATCTGAAAGGAGTCAACTATAAATGTTATTCAAAAAATTATTTTATGAATTAGAATGTTCAAATTAAAAGAGTTGTTTATAATTGTATACCTGAAGTAAGTTTTCCAGATTTGGATCCTTCTATATGAACCTTTTCGGACCTGAATAGATTGGCTTCTACTACTGGTCCAAACTTTCCGCTTTGTTCTTTCAAGACTAGAAACAGCGGCGAGAATAAGTTTTCCCTTGCCTGATATCAGCGATTATATCGTATTGCACTTGTTTTTCTTCTTCGACGACGAATGTTCTTCCTAAATGAATTTCTAATTTCGTGTGGCCCTTTTCCCATAGAGTTATCCTTATGAATCGCGATCTACGTTTACATTTACAATTTTACATTTGTTCAAATACTCTTCGTACAAAAGTGGGTACATTGATGACAAATCAGAACCATTTGAAAATCCAGTTGATTTTAGTTTCGGAGTGTCTTGTAAAACACATTGTGACATTCAGGGATGCACAAATAATGTTGCTTTCATTCGATGTTCATGGTGTAAAAAATCGTTATGTTGAAAACATGTATTTAAAACTACAACAACAATCTACATACATAAAAATTATTTTGTCAACCAATTTGCTGTATTAGGAGAATTTAACTTTCTGTTTCAATGTTGGTCGGAAAATAAATGATCAAAGTTCCAAATTAGTGTGAATGATGAAAATTTCGGAATGGCTCATTAACAACATTTTTGATCCGCCAATTTGAATTTTGAAATTTTTATATCAGATCAGGATTCAGCGACCCCGAAAACTATAAGATACTGACTTCTATAAAAATCCAATAAATTTTAAAACCTTTTATTAACTGTATTGGATCCACCATTTTGAATTTTGAAATTCTGTTATCAAATTTGGATTCAATGACCCCAAAAAAACCCGTATACACAGTTTCATCAAAATCGCAGGTTGCGTATATGCATATTTATGATAATTTGTGTTCAGTGGTAGTCACCCCCTACAATATGATTTTTTAAATGCAAAAGCACGTAAACTTACTCTTGTTCTGCTCAGTAACTTATATTTTTTCAGATTTTCTCCTGGAACTTTGCCTTACTTTCCATTATTTTCGTGACGAAACTTCTACAATTGGTTTCAGGGAAAAATATGGTCTTCTTAAATATGAACCAATCAAACCACCCCTTGATACTACCATATTTGGGGGGGGGGCGTAACACCCCCTTAACCGGTTTATTGGCTGATAAGAAAAAACACGTGACGTTTCTTTTTTAGTGGACTACAACATATATCAAGATCATTAAAATCGGCGAGGGACACCTGGGGTACCTTAATTGTTAGACAAGAAATCTGAATTCTAAGCGACAGTTTATGAAAATTCAAAACACGATTTCTCAACAGAAAAAAGTTATTTTTGAATTTATTGTTATACAATAATCATCATTTTTCATAATTATTAATACACAATTCGCACACACGGTCACTTACACATATAATCGCTGGCTTAAACGCTTTAAAAAATCACACTCGCAGAGGATTCCAACCCTACCTACAACTACCTAAACTCGTGTACTCTACAACGCGCTCTAACGAAGCGCACTCCGATCTTGGTTACAAAATGTCGGCCATGTATTTTGAGGTAGCGTCGTACGAAGACGTACGGTGAGCCTCAACCATCTTCAAACTAAAAGTTCTTGAATTCTAGTTTTCAATCAGTTTATAAACTATCCAAAAGTAATAAACAATAAAGATAAGTCAAGTACAAAAATTCTTTAATAATCTTGATGACAAAAAATAATTTTCTGTAATACAAATCCCAGCTAACCTGTTACCATCCTGAAAGGTTCCTGAATGATCACATGTTATCAGAGGAATTGTTACTTGTATCTCAGTCTCCTAGCAGGTAACGGCATAATCGCCGTAGTTTACTAGGGAGGCTTGTTTGCAACCGTTCCCTTTTCTGGAACTTATTTATCGTTTAATTATGTTCCTTTCCAACATTTTTGCAAAAATATTCATAATTATAATTCCGAAACGATGTATATTTTGAGGTTAAGCTGTCATTGCACGTTGCGTTTCCAAACATCACTTTGTTACAAGCATGTGATTACAATGGCGGGATAATGTTACCTGCTTCGCTTGTAATTTGTTACTACTTTGAGTGGGAAATATATTGTCACTGGGTGACCAGCATGGAAGTCACCAGTGACTGGTTTTTTTAATCTTGTTACAATTATGTGACTATTCGGACTAGTAACTGTGTTAGCTGGGATACCTTCATAAAACGCGCAGTTTTCAATGCATCCAATTATTTTATGCTACTTTCTTACTCAGTTTTTAATGAGCAATAACACTTCTTAAACAATTATGTAAAATATATGAAACAAAGAATTTAATTTCAATTATTTCACAAAGGGCTCAATACTTGTTATCTAAAATATTTAAAACGTTTAAAAACGATCAAAAAGTAATAAATAATAAAGAAACGTCAAGTACAAAAATGCTTTAATAACCTTATTGACAAAAAAATAATTTTCTGCATACAAAAACTTTCATAAAACGCGCAGTTTTCAATGTATCCAATTCTTTTATCATACTTTTTTTATTCATTTTAAAATGTTGAATAACCTTTCCAAAACAACAATTTAAAATATGTAAAACAAATGATTTAACTTTACTTATTTCACAAAGGGTTCAATTCTTTTTTCTTTAAAGATTTAAACTGTTTAAAAACTGTCTAAAACTGATCAAAAATAAAGAACACTCCAGTTCAAAAAAGCTTTAATAACCTTAGTGACAAAAAAACCAGTTTCTGCTATATAAAAACCTCCATAAAACGCATAGTTTCTGATTAATCTAATTCTTTTATAATAATTTTTCTCTGCATATTTTTAATTTAAAATAACAATTCCTACACCATAATTTGAAATATGTATAGAAAAATTGATCTTAAATTTAAATATTACATATTTCAAAAAGCGCTCGATACTTTATTTTTCTTTTGAATATATACATATACATATAATATATATATCGCCAACGGCGATACCACTCTGGAAACACCAGTTCTCGTAAGATCACTGAAGTTAAGCATTGTTGGGCGCGGTTAGTACTTGGATGGGTGACCATCCAGGAATACTGCGTTGCTGTTGGCCCGTCGTGGGTGTGGTGGGCCCACATTGGTAGTAAATATCCACCTAGAAACACTACCCGAATCGGGTAGTGAGGCAATGAACTTTCGAGTTCAAACTGCTAATCAATTTTTTTTTTTTTTTTTTTTTTTGAATATATAAAATATTTCCAAATCAGAAGAATTATATTCTATAAAGAAAAGTCGAAGAACTTTCAGGTTGCCAGTCACTGAGTTTCACGGTGGTTGGATGAAAAATATTTGTTTTCTTCCTCCTCGTCCTATTCTTTTTTTTTATTTTTAAAATGTGTAATTGTAAATTTTTTAATTCTTTTATAACAATAACATGAAATACATTTAAACTTGATAAAAGTGTTGTTTTTAAATTCCTTTTCCTTAAATATACTTGCCCCCGATTAACTGGAAACTGCGCATACCTACTCATGTATTTTGATTCGCTGATTATGAAAATGATTGTCAAATACCCACAAATTTGATTTTCAAGCTCCAAAAACCTATAAACATTTCATGTTTTCTACTGTTATATCAGCAAATTATGTAAATGTACAAAAAAGCTTTAAATAAAAGTTGTAAAGTTGTAGCAGCAGAATTTGTCTATCACATCTGGATTTTGAAATATTCGACCCTGAACGTGGAAAAAGGGCCATTTTCAGCATTTTCAGATGAAAATAACTTCGAAACGCCATGATATTCGTCAATTTGGCCAACAGATTCGGATTCCTCATGGAAAAACCTATACGGAAATGCACAGACATGATTTCTGATGTGCTCAAATATTTACAACTGTAGGACCTTTTATATCAACCAATTCCATTTTCTGAGGTACCTTAGCACCAAACATTTCATCAGACGATTTCCTCAGAACTCCCTTTCCAAGGGTTTTTCGGGTCATTGATCATGAATTTGGAGTCTGAATTCAGATTTTTAAAATAGCGGATCAAATATGACGGCCCGAAAAAAATTGGTTATAATTCTACTATGAATCAATATCAAGGAGTTTTTTGGGTCGCTGATTACGACTTTGAAGTAAAAATTTGAAAATCTCACAATCCTGACGTGCTAGACAAATTCTGCTGTCAGATTCGGATTCAGCAAGAAAAATTACGTGAGAAGACACCTTTAGATGTCAGTGGGGAAACAAAAGTATCATTTTTGTAGGCCTGTGTTAGTTTTTTTAGAAAAGAAGGAAAATTTTGGTACAAAGTGTGGAATTGCATTGAATGAGACTTGTGGCACTCCCTTTCCTAACGAAACGTTGGAAAGGGGAAGGTTTGTGACCTACATTATTTCTATGACCAGTCACAGGGTTGTTTCCCCCAGCCTCCCCCACGTGACATTGGGAAAGGGTAGGGGACATTATAAAAAAAAAATATAAAATATAAATTATTTCTGTGTCAAGTCACAGGGGTGCCATTTCGCCCCCACGATGCGTTGAAAAGGGGTAGGTATGTGACCTGCATTATTGCTGTGGCAGTTTTTTTGCAGGTGATAAGCCAGCATGCTAAAAGTTACTGGAGATGAAACCTTAGACATAGGTCCTGGTTACACCGGCGAGATTATAGTAGGCCGGCTTACAATAAACTAGCTTAAATGAGTGTGGCCAGATTCGCGTCGGCGCAGAAACCGTACACTGAAAAATTTACGAGCTACCAGCTGTACGAAAGACGGGTGCGCATCCGTGCCACGCATAAAGGAGATCCTTGCTACTCTTTTCGGATAGCTGCTGTCCCAAAAGTATAGGCGAGAGCGGGTACCGTTCTTCAAGATCGCCGCTTTCTCGGCGCGCGCAGTCTCGTAAAGGCCACCGCAGTACGAATGTTTAGAGTAGCAGCGTTATTGCGTTTGGGGTGGGAGCTATCTGAAATAGAGGGCAAAGCGCTGTACAAAGTAGTGGAAACACTGCTACTCCAAAAACAAAACAAAAAATCTGCCCGCTTCGCGGGCACATTCTCATAGCGCGCTTCGCGCGCGGCTCGCTTCGCTCGCAAGTTTCAGCGCGCATAGGGCGCGCACCTGTTGGATCTCGCGCTTCGCGCTCGATTATATGTTTATCTCGCGCTTCGCGCTCGATAATGTATTCACCTCGCGCTGCGCGCTCGGACACATTTGTAGTCTAGGTTTTCACACTTCGTGTCCTCGCTAGTGCACGCTTCGCGGGCTAATACTCTCTTAAAGCTTCATCGTTATGACCTGCTTTTGGTTTAATTATGTCAGTTTTACATAAAAAGAAGAACTAATTTACTTAAGGTTCTATCGACCTTAAGGAACACATTCTCATCACGACACTCGCGCTTCGCGCTCGATATTTCGTTTGATCATCATGTGAACCTCGCGCTTCACGCTCGTTTCTGTTCATCGTATAATAGAAACCAAAAAGTTCGCAACGACCATATGTTATGTTCAATCTTCTTCCGATAAAAATGACTGAAGTTGTATTTGATTTAAAATGAAGAAGGTAATTCCTTTACTTTAGCGTATATTTCCGTATCTTTATAATAAATCCTACAATCAGAAAGATTTTTTTCCAACTATCTGAAAAGGGGAGAAAAGACGTATTTAAGTCGTTTTTGGAACATATATCTTGCTTTTTCATTCATAATCAAACCGACCCCTTGACTACCATGTGATTCCCTATCTACTCCTAACCATATTTCAAAACCGCTTTTCAACACCCCATTTTCTATGTTTCTACTTTCGCATCCCTTTTTCTTTGTCTCAGGTACACATAAAATATCTAGTTTCCTAGCATGCATAGTTTCTCGTAGTTCTCTTACTTTAAGATCATTCACTCCTCTAGCATTCCAAACACCCAGTCTCCATTCATCGCCTGAAACTCAAACTTTACGTTTACCGTGTGTATGCATTTAGTCAATCAAAGTTTCAGTCCAGTCCGAGGCTACTGTATTGTTTGTATTGTTCATGTTTAGATTGTACACCCAACTACCACCTTTATGCGCGAAATTTGTTTTGCGAGTCGATATCATGTCCAAGTCAAGTAGTGATTCACCGTATAGTGGAGAGTCCAGCTCTAACGTCAGTCCCACGAAAACTTCTGTCACGGGGGGAGGGGGGGTG
>CAKNYM010044589.1:34926-52222 GCA_932195095.1 Andricus curvator | reverse complement strand
GCCCTGAAAAATAGCTTACCTGACGAAATATTTAGCCGTCCCGGGACTTTTTGGACACCCGGTATGTAAATTATTTCTTCTGTGTGGGTGGTGTGAAGGGAATGTTATAAGATCAACTCAGAATTAAAAGAATATGTGGAAAGTTTTATTTATCTATTTTATCAGTCAGTATTTTGCGTTGAATATATTTTTCCTTCTTTTTTTTCTTATATTTTTTTAAGATAATATTTATTTGTATGTTTTTTAAATAATATATTATAACTTATTAAGAATTATTACTCCTACATATGTTTCAATTCTTTTTCTATTTTTAATATGGAGCCAGAAGTCCTTTTAAATCGATTTAGTGATCGATCGAGATACCACGCGGCGCTGATTGTATTGTTTCTGTTTACTGTTTTTCGGCGTGTGAAAACTGTCTTATTTTATTAATTTTTGAATATTTATCGCGAATGTTGACGTTTCGGAGGGACTTTCCCCCTCAAATAGGGTTATGTGCTTCCTGTGGGGAAAAAAATTGCCCCCGACATCCTTTCGGTGCGCCAGCATTCGAAATCAATTTTTTTAAGGTGAGTTTTGTAGGTTAGATTACCCCCTACATGAGCCTTAAGGTTCATGCTATTGTTCATGTGCCTAACATTTCTCCAAATGAATAGAGTACTACCGGGACGGCAAGCATGTTCGTTACAGTATGTATAGGTCTCTCCAGCGTCAAGTTTTTCTCGCTTAAAATTAACCTTGACGCATTTTCTTATCCCAAACCCCATCCCCATCTCCCGAGTATACTTTTTGACAATCGCTATAGCTAAATCTAGTTGCTCTTTATTTTTAGCATAGATCTTGAGATCATCCATGTAAAATACACGAATGACCTTATGCTTTCGATATCCGGGTTTGCCGCAGAAGTACCCTTGGGAATGGCATAGTGCGAGAGATAGTGGCAATAATGTGAGGCAAAAGAGCAAAGGCCGCATGGTGTCGCCCTGATAGACACATCTCTGAAAGGTGACGTTGTTAGTTGTCACATGTTTTCCAGATGAGATAGTAAATCTGGTTTTCCAAAGCGGCATCAATCTCCCTATACACCTCACGATGTGTGGATGAACCATTAAGCTTTTCAACAAACAGATAATAAGTATATGGGAGGTGAAATCGAAAGCTTTCCGGCAGTCAATCCGGGCCATCGATAGGCACCGATGTTAGGATGCTGCATCTTTGCAGACACATACATCGATGAGCAGGTTCTCCCGACATCCTGCTATGCCTTTCTTTGAGCCGCGTTGTTCGTACATCTCTCGCCACACAGGTCTCATTGTCCGAACAATCCTATTATTTAGTATAGCTGTGAAGTTCTTATACAGCGTGTTCACACAAGTTATTGGGCTGTAATTCTTAGGATCAGACAAGTTGCTCATTTTCTGGAGGAGCACTATGCGTCCTTCCACCAAACACTCCGGAATAGCCTCTTCCGCCTTCAGATATGAGGTAAAAATGCGGGCAAGATGCTGGCGGGATGAAGAAATCTTCTTCCACCAGTAGGTCTTTATACCATCTGGTCCCGGAGCAGAATAGTTCTTCATGCCTCTCAAAACTTTTTTCACCTCCTCGGCAGCGACAGGTGGCCATTCCTCCCCAGGTGTTACGAGGGCACTGCACAGCTCCATGAAGCTATTTATGTTCTTTGTGTCTTCGTTCAGTGGTTGCTGGACTTCGTAAAATTCTCTCCAATATATCTCGACATCATTTGGTTTGGGCGGGTAATCAATAGTAACTGGGGGGAATTTTAAGTGTCGAGATGAGTCAGAGAAAAACTGTGCATTTTCTCTGACCCACCCCTCCTGCCACTCTAGACTTCTCCTAGCTTCATATAGTACCCGTATTCTGTCAACAATATGCTGCCTGATAGTCAGCAGATTTAACTTGTTGAGTGCGAGATGACGGATCCGCAGTTCACGCTAGAATTGTCGGACCGTAGAAGTGCAATTCCCGGCAGATGTTATTTAGTCAATCACACACTGAATACATATATTTAAAAAACAGGTTGAACAACCAACGCAGGGTTCCACTGGGAGCCACTGCCACCTATGAAAATTACATCGGCTCCCAGTAGATCCGCAGGAAATCACACTTATGATCATGTCTCACGAACATGAGATGGGTGGCCACAGGGCACGACGAAATCAAAACGACAGGCCGCTGAAACCCTCATGTGTCTTGAGAACACGGAGCGACCCGAGGATGAGATCTTTCTGCATCCATATCGCAAGTGCCTTCGCAGTTTCGCAACTCGAAGAGAACGAATCATAAGGAGCCGATCACGAATATAGTTCGTTTCTCCAAGTCTTGGAGAAAAACGTCAGGCCTAGAGTGTGCAATGGAGACTGCTGCCCGAAAATCGTAGTTCCAAAAAATTTGGCACTTCTCGTTTTGACAATTGATTCTATCTCCCTCGGAGCGTTCGGCAGGGCAGGGTCGCGACCAATACAGTAAGAGTGACAAAGTTGGTAGTAAAGCACTCTTAGGGCCGCATTATATGTGTAGATACGTCGATCCCGCGAGAGGGCTACACTCGAGTCCCTCCCGCGGTCAGAAAAGCTGTCGAATTCGGGCGGAAGGTATAGTTGCATTCTATCCCCGCTCCTCACCTAGATCTTGGTTGTATGATGGAAAGGGAACGGGGGGAAAAGAGAGTGATCAAGGAATTTCGGTAGTAGGTACTTAGCCTTCTTAGAACTTAGTATTGGTGGTGTAAGTAAGTGAAAAGTGTAAAAAATAAATAAAAATCAATAGAGGATTTAAGTTGACTTTTCATAAAAATGTGAATAATAATATTAAAGGTTGGTTTTGCCAGCACATAAAGAAGTTTTGACACTGTACGTTTCATCCTGGGCTGACACACAGGACTTGTCAGTCTAATTTTTATTTTTATCAAAAAAAAATATATAAATTTATATAATATAATATATATAAATTCATTGCAGAACAAAAATTAAATATTATCGACCCTAATACCAATTAAAAAATCTTGTTTACAAAATATTATGCACTTCACAGACTTCTGCCGGTAGTGTAAAGTGTGTGTGTGTGCTGTGTACACTGTACAGTGTGTTCCTGCAGAACGCAACTCTCTCAGACGCAAAGGTATCTCAGGGTGGGGGAGAAAAGCAGAGAAGGAACGGAGGGGCAACCGATGGGTATTCTGACCGCGACAGGGAACTCGATTGCACCGCGCGAGAGTGGGACACCTGGTTAGTATGTGTTCTAGGTACTCAGCATGTGCATGACACGCTCTGCACCTATCGCTGGGAACTTCTTGAGGTAAAATGCGGTCACTGTATACTAAGGTGGAAATGGCACCGTCCTGGCATGCGAATATGAAACCATCTGTACATGAATAAAGCCCTGATGATCTGAGGAAAGCAAAAGTTTGCTCCTTCTCGATGGAGTAATGCACTTTCCTCACTTCTGATGTTAAGATTCAGGCCAAGTGTCTCGGCCGTCTGCTCCGCGACTTCGTACATCATCTCGTGTTTCCTGACCATTTTGAGGAAAGGATCTCTTCCATTTGCAACGATGCAAGCTGCACCCAGAATAATTTGGTTATAAAGACATTGGAGATTCAGAAGTCCACGCCCGCCTTGACGGTTTGGGATGTATAATCGCGTATCGGACGAATTGATATGCAAGCTCTTCTGAAAATGCATGATCTTAAGCATGGCGATATTAAGGACCGTAATCTCGTTCTTTGTCCATTGAACCACCCCAAAAGAGTAGAGTAGAACCGGGACGATAAGCATATTAGTTGCAGATACCTTGTTCAACGCCAACAGATTTGAAGGCCAAATCTGTCGAAGAAGACGCTTGCATGTGCTTCGGAGACTCTTTCACTGATGTTACGTCCTGAATGCGGCTTTGAGGCCATCTCTCTATGTATCTCACTATGTGCATCTTACACCAGCCACTACAGAATGGGCGTCTTCGAATTTAAATATGAGGTGAATATGCGGGCCAAATGTTGGTGTGTACAAGTAAACTTCTTCCACCAGAAGTTCTTCATACCACCTGGTCTTGCAGCGGAAAAGTTCTACGTGCCCCTAAGTGCCTTTTTCACCTCTTTGGCAGTAATTGATGTAAATGCCTCCTCACATGTTATGAGGTTGTCACAAAACTCCTTGAAACGGATGGTATTATTATTTTCATTAAATTCAAGTGTTTTCGGGATCTTGTATACCTCTCTCCAAAAAGTCTCTACCTCGTCGGGCTTTGGTGGACTTTCGACAAAAAAAGGGAGATCGCTGGAGAGGCGTGATGGGTCAGCGAGAAACTGTTCTTTCTCCTTGACCCTTCACTCCCTCTTCTGTATTCTTCTCCTTGCGTTAGATAACACTCGAATTTTGTCAACAATATGCTGCTTGATTGTCAGCAACTTCGACTTGTTCAGTATGTGATGGGAGACTTCAGTTCTTGGGCCAACTTTTGGACCCTTTCCGTGGGCGGCTTGCCAGATGTTATGTAGTCAATCACACACTGAACGCGGGATGCATTCTGTCTTGGCCATCGAATCTTCTTGTTCAGTTGATGCAAGAGTCTTTTGGTCTTTTGATCCATCGTCGGTTTTAGCCTTCGATTTGAGTCAGACAAATCTCTCGCCGCACCATAAACTGGACAATTGATGGTCCAGAGGTCATACTCCACCACGATATCATCACGAAGGGAGGCATCCATTTCAGCCAGATCTTGGGGTTTAGGAGGAACCTGGATGTTAATGTTCCTCCTTGTCCTGAAATCGCGATCATCTCTCAATATTTTCGAGAATCTGTCGTTTCGTGAAATTAACCATTATTAATTGTTTTTCAGAAGAAAACATGTTGCTGTCTTGAAACAAAAGCATGGTCAGCTTGCCTGTTTTGTTTTAAATCACGTCAATATATTTTTTACACAAACAGAATTATTTGGCTGCAAGATTATGTGAAGTTAGTCGCATAAGAATCATTTTTGCTGCAAAAGGATTCCTGATGTGACAAATGAAAATCCTCTTAACTCTGAGTTTTAGCAGCGACAGGAGTATTGCAGGAGTTTTATGTAATTTCGAAGAATTTTCTTTATTACCGCTGTCATATTGGATCCGCCACTGTCAGTTTTGCTATTTTGATATTATAATCGAATTCAGCGACGCCTAAGCATTATACAAAAAAGACCAAAGTTTTGATGAGTGCCATATTGGATCCCCTACTTAGATAGATAAACGTTTATTTTTCAGCCTGCTGGCATTAAAAAATTGACTTGCTTACACTTCTATTCTTTTTTACAGAATTTTCTTAAAACTAACCCTTAAAAACTAACATCTATCCATACCTCATCTTTAAAACCGCACGCTCTTATCGCCTTGCCTTCCTCGCTACGCCTCGCTACGCCTCGCTCGCCTGTCCCTACTTTCTCGCATTGCCTCGCATTGCCAAGCCCTGCTTCCGCGGCTAATACCTAATACTTATCTACTATTTACAATATTTACAGATTACTTATATGTACTTCCTCTCCTATTTAAATCTTTCCTTCACCATTCCTCTTCCTCCTTCCTTCTCTTCTTCTCCATCTTACGCAACACTCCCTTCACCCATGCTACTGCCCTTTTGTCCCCCCTTTCATGCATCAATACCTCCATGCTTATCCCACTCCTTTCCACCTCTACGCACTCCTCCAGTCAGTGCTCCACTCTTCCATTCCCCTTCCCACACAGTTCACACATCCTCTTCTCCCTAGAGAGCCAGAACCTATTAAAACACTCCATGCACCCACATCTCATCCTCGCTATATGCTCCTGGCTTCCTTTCTCTCCTTTCTCACACAAATATTGCGCTCTCGCCCTTGGTATAATCCACACATAGTTCCCGTTAAACCTTGACTCTCTTATTCTCTCTTCCCCTGCTGTCTTCTCTCTCTCTCTCCATGCCGTTTTTCTTAACCAACTCATATACCTTCCTTCCTTCCTCGTGCATCCTTCTCACTTCATCCATCTGCAGTCCATTCGTTCTAAAATACCTTTCCCTTTCAACCTCCATCTTCCCACCCCCTCTCCCGTTCTCCTTCTCCCACCAAAACTCCCTAACCAGCTTACTTCCCACTCTTCCAAAACTTTCTCCTCATATTTACACGCCCGACTCCCCCTTAGAATCCCTACACTCGTTCTCCCGTCTCCCTCCTGACAATATAATTAGGCGTGCTCCTTGCCAACCCCAGGGTCCACTTTACATACCTCTCCTGTGTCCTATTTACCTCTTCACTTTCCTTCCACCCTCACACCTCTACTCCATACAATAGCACACTCATCACTAATGAGTCAAACAATTGCATTTTCCTTCCAAAATCATCTGCGAATAACTTCTTTCCCATCCCTCACATCTGCCTCATCACCAAATTTGCCCTCCTCAATCTCGCTTTTGTGTGACCATTCACTTCCCCATTCCTCCGAAACAAGAAGCCCAGGTACACAAACTCTTTCACCTCCTGCACCGTCTTTCCCTTCCACTTCGACTGCCCTCCCTTATCCCTTCCACCTCCTTTTCTAAACATCATAACCTTGGACTTTTCCGCGTTCAGGTCTAACCTATTCTTATCCAGGTATCTTCTCAACCTCTTCATCATCTTCTTTAAGGCCTCCTCGCTTCTTGCCAGCAACACTACGTCATCTGCATACACTAGTGACTAAATTCTAACCCCTCCTACCACTCCGGCCTCCAACTTACTTTCCATATCCGCCATTGAAATCGCAAAAAGCGTTGGGCTAAGCTGACACCCTTGCCTTAACCCCCTATCCATCCAGCATCCCTCCGAAATCCCCTCCCCTCCTCTTACTTTATCTTTGGTCTCATCATATATCTCCCTTACCCTGTCTTCCCTCCCCTATCCTCCATCGCCTTTCACAACCTCCCCCTATCAACCGAAGGAAACGCGCCTTTGAGATCCACAAAAAACGCGTACACTCTCTACCCCTCCTTCTCTAATTCTCTATCCACCACGTACTGCAGAGCGTAGATATTGTCGATAGTACTCCTACCCGCCCTAAAGCCCGCCTGCATCTCCGGCAATATTCCTTTCCCCTTGACATTCTTCCGCAGCCTCTCCGCCACCACCATCGCGTATACTTTATACGCCGTATTCATTAGCGTAATCCCTCTATAATTGTCCTGTCTATCCCTATCTCCTTTCTTATACAGTGGCACTATTAACCCTTTTCTTCACCCTCCTGGGAATCCCTCCCCCTTCATACTTTCTTCAAAACCTCCTTCAGCCTCTCCCTAACCTCTTGTGTACTAAACAGCCATGCTTCGCTCTCTACACCGTCCAGCCCTGCTGCTTCTGACCTTCTTAACTCCCTCATCTGTTTATCTATCTCCTCGTTATTCAACTCCTCCATCTCTGCCTCCCCCGTTCTTTTACTCCCACCATCTCTCTTCCTTGAATCTGAGCCCTGAAATGATTCTTTAAAAAACTCCCTCCACTCCTCACTCCCTATCTTCTCGCTTATCCCCACTCTACGCTTCCTGAACCTATTTATTATCTTCCAGACGTCCTCCTCTGTCTCAACATTTCCTAACTCCTCTTCCAGATCTTTCTCCTTACACATCAATCTAAACCCCTTCCTTATTTCTACGTACTCCTACCTTTTCGGAGTACCCTCTTTCCACTTCTTGTACTTCCTCTTCACCTTCCTTTTCATCTTTCTACATTCCCTATCCCACCACGGCTTCGCCATTCCTTTCTTCTTCTTTTTGAACACCTTATTTTGCACGCAACCTTTCACTTTCTCTTTTAAATCCTCCAATATCTCTTCCACCGACTCAACCCGATGGTCTGATTCTACCCTCCCTTCTACTGCGAATCTCTCAGTCTCCTCCCACCCTTGCATATTCATGACTACATAGTCCATCACCGATACCCCCACCTTACTTACATATGTCTATTCTCCCTCTTCTTTCCCAGTTGCCATACCACTCACCACCGATCAGCCTCTATCCTCCATCCAGTGCCTTAGAATCTCCGCCTCCTTATTTATTATCTTTTCCTTCGATTTCCTTTCGAAGCTCTCCCCTTCCCTGTAAAGGCCCCCTTTCCTCCCCATCCTCGCATTAAAGTCCCCACCCAGTACCACCATACCCTCCTCTCTTTCGCCTAGCAAGTCTTCCACCCTTTCTTTAATTCTTTCCATCCCATCCTTATTGAACACTGTCACAAACTTACACGTTACCCCTCCTATCTTTACTTCCCTCATTTGCACTCCCTCCCCCTCTTCCTCTCCATGAATTTCTTCCTCTCATCCATTTCTAACCCCCGTTATAATTCCCCCACTAGCCCTTCCTTTCTTCTTTACTCTGACCGCCTCCTGGACTCTCCACCTATACCCCCCCTTGGAAGCTTTGGCTCTATTCTATCCCATTCCTTTCTTTCTACCGACGTCTCTACCAGTCCCACAACATCAAATTCCTGGATATACATCCAGAACTCCTCATCCTTCTTCTTTACCCCTGCTACGTTCCAGTACAGCACCTTCACTACTCCTCTACCCTGCATTACCCCCACCCCTCTACTTCATACGACACAAAATCCCCTGCACTTCCTTCAACACCTCTTTCTCCTCGTCCCACACCCACATTTTCTCGTCTACTTTTATTTTCCGATATCCTACCTTCGCCGATCTCCCTTCACTCCCCTCTCAGCATTCTCTGTATATCCCTTTCCTTTCTCGACAAATCGTGATCGATGAAAACTTCCTTATCCTTTATCCTATTTTTATTTCGCATTACCCCCAACTTTTCTTCCAAGCTCTCCAACTCCACAACCGCCACTTCCATCTCCTTTCTCCCCTTCAACTTAACTTTCCCTACCATTCCTTTAACCCACCCTATGCTCTGTAACAGCGCTTCCACGCCCTCACTTCCTTCCCCGCTCTTTAGTTTCAAACCTCTTATCACAATATTATTTCTCCTGACTGCCTTCTATTTTCTCTCCATTCTCAACTCCATTGCCCTTATCCTTTCCCTATCCGCCCTCTATCCTTTTCATTCCTACGCTCTCCCACTTTCTCTTCTATCATATTCTCTACCCTCTACCATATACCTTTAATCTCGCCCCCCCCCTCCCCGTCCCCTACTTCCATTTCCGCCCAGCCCTCCACCTTCTCAAGCCTTTTTTCCGTCCTTTCCTTCCACACCCTATCTCCTCTTCCATCTGCTTTATTTTAGCTTCTTTTTCTTTCCTTACCCTCTCTAATCTTTCTACTCTCTCCCTCAGCTCTTTCACCTCCTTTTCCCATTTCTCATCTCTGATTCTCAAGTCCTCCCTCATGCCTTCCATCTGCTCCTTAGTCCCCCTTACGTCCACTCTCAGCTCCCTGAACTCGCCTAACAGCATCCCGAGAGCCTCCTTCTCCGACTTTCCCTCAATTTTTTTTTTGGGAGGGGAGGGGGGCGACCTACGCATTCTCCCGCTTTTTTTAAACGGGCTCTCTACCTCGCTTTTCTCCGGACTCTCATGGCTGTCTCTCTTCCTCTTCAAGAGATCCTCCCCGTCACTTGCCCTAGACGCTTTCTCCCTTACCTTCTCGCTTCCTTCGTTCCCACCATTCCGCTTTCTGCCTCTCCGGACCACGCGCTGTTGGCCGTCGTGGCCCGTGGAAATTTTCTCCCCGTCAATTTCACTACCAGCACTGCCAACACTCTCGCTGCCCACCTCCCGTTCTGTCGTCGGTAACTGGGACCTCTCCATGCAGTACCCTCCGCAAACGACAGATGTCTCTGAAGAATGCTGCCGTCTATCGCCGCCAAATTTTCCCTTTATTTCTCTTTTTTTCAATTCCTCACAGCCCCTGCAGACACCCCTTTCTCTCCCTTAACATCCCCCTACTCTGCGTGAACCACCCTTGACCCCTCGAAGGCCCTTACTCCTGACCACAAACCCCCCCCGATTCCTTGCCAACCTAACCTCACTTTCTCTATCTAACTAAATCCCACCTCACACCTACGCTGGAAATTACTTTTTATCTCCCCAATTCACCCCACACAACCCTACTCACCTCCTAGGCTTCCACCCTCACACTCCACTCACAACTTTCACACAAATTCCGTAAAATCCTCTCACCACCTGTCACTGAATACGTTCTCACTTCCACCACCAACAACACCCCTACTTATAATTGTAATTTTAGATGTTAAATTCGTAATAAACGACCAAAAAACTCCCTTATACCAAGTTTCAGACAAATATATGAAAAGTTTGCAATTCTAGCCGCCATATTAGATCCGCCGTTTTGGATCTGCCATTTTGAATTAGTAATTTTTGACGTCAAATTCGAAATCAGCAACCCCAGAAACCCCCTTATACACAGTTTCAGACAAATATGTAAAAAATTTACAATTTGTCCGCCATATTGAATCCGTGATTTTGAATTTGTAACTTTTGACAGCAAATTCGAAATTAACGACCCCAAAAACCGTTGTAAACCAAGTTTTGTACAAATTCGACGCAAAATCGAATTTCGGCTGGCAAGATGTCTGCACGCCGAGGGCCAAGCAATAATACCAATTGCATTGGGCGATAATTTATTTTCCTATTGCTTGCAATTCCTTGCATTAAATTCGGACAATTTATAATATACACGCTTAGTATATAAGGTATAGTGTAAAGATGAACATCATTGGTAACTATATACACTACCGGACAAAATTGTACTTGAAGTATTTTCGATTCCCAACTTCCACTCTCTGCATGCTTTAGGGAAGTGAATGGAAAAAATTGCAACTTCGCAAAATTAAAGTATGAAATCTGTTCTAACTATATACGATTTTTGCAATATGTAACTTGTAACTTTAATTTTAGTTACTTTTAAGTTACTTTGTGCTTTTTGTATATCTCCTATTAAGAGAGGTTTACGGGTCACAGAATAAAAATAAATTTAAAAATGGAACGCGCAGGCGAAGAACAACAGAAACAGAATATCACCTTGGTAGAATTAAACACGTGAGTCGTGATTGTAACTTGAAATTCAAACTGAAAAATCATTTTTAATGGCTCATGAAAATAAAGCAAACGAAACAAATAATTCTGGCGATCCGGCCGAACAATGCGGAAAAATAAAACCCGTTCAGAATCTGATACCATGGGCAGGATATTTCAAGTGACATGTCTTATTCAATTTAAATTTTATTCTAAATGTTTATTTTTGTTCAAATGCCGAAATATATTGTGTGTTTTTTTAATTTACTTTTAACTAATGCCCATTTCTTTTTAAATTAAGTTTTTATGACTTATCGCCTTAGTTATTTTGATTTTTAAATTAAAAAATTAAGGGTGTTGAAAAGAAAATAACTTTTAGGTAACATGAAGTTACTTTATTTAGTAACTGTAACTAGTTACATTTAAAAGTAAGATGACTGTAACTAGTTACTCCAGAAGAAAGTAACTTACCCAACACTGAACATATTAAAATATTTACGTGACATCCTGTTTTTAATCTTACTTTCGTAAGAGAATATTTATATTATCGGCTCCTAAAAACAATAAAGCCAATATATGAAGGTAGTAAAGTAAGTGTAAGGATAAATGGACAACTAGGTGATTGGCTTGATATTAGGCAAGGATGAATCATGTCCTCTTGGTTATTCAATATATACATCGAGAAATGCCTAAGAGCGGCTCTCTTAGACGAAAAAGGTATTGATCCCGGAAAAGTAAGGTGCGTGGATTAACGTTTGCAAATGATAAGGTTGTTACGGCAGAATCAGTCGACAATGTGCAGAGAATGTTGAGCAGACTGAATACTAGCACGAAGGAAATGGGTCTTAAGATTACCGCAAATATAACAAAAAATATTTATTGTATTTGAAATATGTGATGAGAAAAAAGTATGCAACATTGCCTTAGACGAAGAGAGGATTGAACGAGTTGATGATTTTGTGGACACAGTAATGTTGTTTGTTTGTAATGTGGGCCCGCGAGGTCCCACCCCTGACGCTCAAGCTATAAAGCCTATTGACTACGGCCGCGGAAACAACCTGGCGCCACCTGTTGCCTAAAAGCGGCAATTTCTTAGGGATGAATTCCACTTGTTTACATGCGATTGAAAATAAATAAATTTATACTGAAAATAAGAGTTTAACTATCAAATAACGAGAGTGTCTGTAGGAAAACTGATAAAATCTCGATTCAGCGAAAAAAACTTTTGCTCCAGTTTATTAAACGGTTTGATCGGAGTTGAGTTTTGAATTTATCTGTCTATGACAGGTCTATCGGATTACAAATATCACATAAAGCACTTCAATATTCTTGTTTTTCGAAAAAGGTACCTGGACAAATTATTGTGTTAATTGGGTAAATAATATTATATAAAATCGCATATATATACGATCTATTATTTTTGTAAAAGTAATGCTGGATGTCAGATTTTAAGGTTAGAAAGTTTTTTTTTACTTAAAATTATTTCTATTGGTCTAGTGGAATATTTATTAACATTGGTTCATTAATTTTCAATTATTTAAACAAATGGAATCTGTTTAACCCTTTCAGGGGCAGGTGCCACTATAGTGGCACCCTAGTTTTCCTCGGTTTTTTCGTTATAGCTTGAATAATTTAAGCTCTAGAATCTTTTTTCATTGAATAAGGGATGCATAGAGAACAGGTTTCTCGGCTGAAAATTTAGAGGATCACTATATATAATTAGTTATAAACAATTAACAACAAAAAAATGTAGAGATTTTTAATTAAATTCGGCTATTCAATTATTTCAGCTGGTATTACTTATATAGGGGTTTTTGAGGTCGCTGAATACGAATCCAGTTTTTGATTTCAGAAATTCAAAATGGCGGATCCAATATGGCGGCCATTTTGAATTTTGAAAATCTTACTCCAGATTCGTAATCAGCGACCACAAAAACCCTTATGTACAAATTTTTATATTTATAGGCTAATTTTTGAAAATTACGTCCGCCATTTTGAATCCGCCATTTTGAATTTTGAAAATCTGACTTCATATTCGTAACCAGCGACCTCAAAAACCCTTATGTACAAATTTTTATATTTATAGGCTAATTTTTAAAAATTATGTCCGCCATTTTGAATCCGCCATTTTGAATTTTGAAAATCTGACTCCAGATTCGTAATCAGCGACCCTTAGAACCCTTGTATACATTATTAGGTCTGAGATAGGTGCAGCAGAAAAATGTGCCCCTGAAAGGGTTAAATAATATTTTTTCGAAATTTTTTAAAATATAAATAGCAGAAAAGAAAAACTAACAAATTTAGTGAAAAAAATATTGTTGAAACAAATTAAAGGTTTTTGAAAATAAATAATAATTTATTACATCAACGATTGGAAAATATCTGAAATTAAATTTATGTCACTTAACGATAATACAGTAATATTTTTGATAAAAAACGAATTTTTGAAAAAAAAATTATTAAAGCAAATGGAATTTGTTTAAACATTTAAAAATTAATTAACCAGTGTTGATCAATGTTCCACTGAAGAAATAATCATAATTATTATTTTAAAAATTCGAACAAACATTATTTAAACAAATTAAATTTGTTCAAATAATTGAAAAATTATTAACCAATGTTGATAAATATTCCACTAGACTAATACAAATAATTTTAAGTAAAATAAAAAACGAGAATAAAGTGCTCAAAAGGTCGATTTCATAAAACATTGACATTTTTTATTTTAAGGGTAGTTTTCAGGGTCCCGTGGGGGTGTGTTAGGGGTGCCACACCCATATGGCATCGTTGCCCTCTAAAAAAAAAGGTTTTTGGACCACCCTTATGTACGTAACATATTCCTAGTCTTTTCTATTTCAAACATACGGATATTCTAGTGTGAAAATTACACAATTCCTGATAAAAATACAACTGGTATTTTTATGTCCTAAGATTCCTGTGGCACATTTTTATTGTTAAGTTCATAAAGTGAAGGTAAATGTTTACAGAAACATTTATCAAGAACAAAATTTAAGGCAATCCTATACGTAATTTTTTACTTGAATTTTTCACAGTGAGTTTCCTGTATCTCATTTCTAATTTATTAATATTTTTAACATAAAGAAAAATGTTAGGCAATTTATAATTATAAGTATATATTTCCCTAATATGTCTCTTGATGTTACAATATATTTTTTAATTAATAAACACCTGTAATTTAACGACGTATGGGGGAGAACTAACAGACGTTTGTCTGATTACGCTGCACTGAATTTTGCTTATTCTATTCACTTTCAACTCCTGCACCCTCACCACATGAATGACTGCTAAACTTTTTCCCTTATTGAGTGTTTCAGGCTGAAAATCGATTGAATGACTTATAGCTTGAAATCTTGTTTTAATTAAAATATTCATCATCAATCCGCTTGTTGACATTCAACCGGTAATTTTTAAGGTTATGTTGGTGACCAACAACGAAACTAGTACCTAGTACGGGTTTAGCTGGAATTAAAAGACAAATTTTTCACAAAATCTTTTTGCAAGAAAGATTCCTCTGTTATTTTGCTTCGTTTTGAAAAATGTTATAACGTTTTTAAAGCAATCATTTATGCATTTATTATATTTGAAAATAATGCATACGTGCTATCTTATGTAAATTTCAAATTTCTATCCCTAAGGGATTTTCGGCTTTGGCTGCCGCGGGCGCTGTCTGTCATATCCGGTAAATATCAAGGTCATGTCCGTTCTCAATTGTTCCATACCCGTCAGTCAGTAATGAGTGGGTTCCAAAAAATGTAGTGTAGAGAAAACACTGATTGACAAGAGTGAAAGGTACCGTGTCCAGAGGCAGACTGAAGAAAGAATGGTGGGAATGTGTGAATGAGACTCTAGAGCGATAAGACATAAAGGGCCATAGCAACACAAGAGATTGCGTGAAAATACAGCATGGGTGTGAAGGAAGCAAAAGATGTATGATATATAATTTACAAAAACAGGTTAACAACCATCACAGGGTCCCACTATGAGCAACTGCCATCTATGAAAATTACACTAGCTCCCAGTAGAACCACGGTAAATCATACCTGTGCCACGTCTCACGGCCGTGAAATGGGTGGCCTCAGGGTACGACGAAATCACGACAGGCCAGCGAAGCATCGTGTGTCTTCAGGAAATGGAGCGACGCAAGGATGACAGCCTCTGCATCCATCCCGCAAGTGCCTCGGCATGTTTTTTGACACGCGGGTATGGCTTTAAGGTTACAAATCAGTAATAGCTTCGCACCTCCGAGAGCACCGATCACAAGGACATTTATTTTAAACGAATATTCGAGGCATAGTCGCCGCAGCTCCCTTCTAAGGTCTCGATACCTCGCCTCCTTTTTCTTCTCGTTGGCTGTGATGTTGTAGTCGGCTGGAGCCGAGAACTCGATCACGAATATAGTTCGTTTATCAAAGTCCTAGAGAACGATGTCAGGCCTCGAGATGTTATGAGCTTATCGGAAAGCTCCTTGAAGCGGATGATATTCTCAGTGTCTTCCTTCAGTTTCCATGGAGGGATCTTGTGAACCTAGCTCCAAAAAGTCTCTACATCGCCGGGCTTCGGTGGATTTTTGAAAAAAACAGGGAGATCGCTGAAAAGGCGTGATGAGTCAGCAAGAAACGGTTGATTGTCCCTGACCCACCCCTCCCTCCCTCTTCTGTACTTACCTTCTTGCGTCAGGTAACATCCGTATTTTGTCAACAATCTGCTGCTTGATTGTCAGCAGCTTTGACTTGTTCAGTGTATGACCCTTTCCGTAAGCGGCCTACTACATGTTATGTAGTCAATCACACACTGAACACGGGACGCATTCTGCCTTGTCCATACAATCTTCTTGTTCAGTTGATGCAACCATCTTTTGTTCTTTGATCCATCGTCTGTTTTGGCCTTCGATTTGAATGAGCCAAAGTCAGATCTTGGAGCTTAGGAGAAATCTGGATGTTATGTTGCTCCTTGTCCAGAAATCGGTATCATCTCTCAGGGGGTGTCTGTTTTCCGCGATTAGTCTTAATGTTGCTTCCTCCTCTTCGTCTGCGGCTTGCTCCTGCGGCGGTTGGGAAAGCGATCTGCGTTCATATCCAGTTTTCGAGAGGTAGGCAGCATGATTTCGCAAAGACTATTGCGAAACGTACTGAAGCTCTGGGTGTTTCTTGCACCACAGTGTGCATACGTGCTATGAAGCCTCCGTGAACAGGGATAATTCTGGCATCGTAGCAGTCCAGCAAGTCGTACTTGAGACAATTCGTCCCAACTCTATCGTGATCGGCACTGTTTTCTGACCTATTGTCGACCCCCTATCTCCCTCTCCACCAGCTCTCTTTCATTTTGCAATTTTCGACCGGCGCGTTCGCCAAATCTTTCTCTCATGGAAACAACTGAATACACATTTTTACATTCTCATTCGTGAGAGTGTAATGTAATTCTCCAAATTTTCGATCTATAGTTTTTAATGGATCTTTACGTTTCGGCACTCACAGAGTCCGAAAAGCATACAATTTTGTCGGTGTCTGTCTGTATGTATGTCTGTATGTATGGTTACCTGAATGTTGTGGCCACGCTAACTTTTGAAGGATTTGTCCAATCGAGTCAGCCTTTGATAAACTTGTTAAGGATCCTAAAATGAAGGTTAAATTCGTTACCCAGATACTTTCAACCAAAATAAAAAAATTTTAAGCATTTTCAAAATTTGAAGAAAAAAATTTTGAGTCACAGAAATTTTTGTGAAAGTTTCTTACAGATGGGTAAAAAGGCTTACAAATTATCTTCATAAAATTTTTAATTTCGATTAAAATTAGAAAAGTTATATCATTTAAAAATTTTTGAAAATGTTCTAAAAATATCCCAATGCCATTTTTAATTTCGATAAAAATAAGAAAGTTATAAGCTTTTCAACATTTTCAAAAAATGAAAAAAATATATTTTCTTGATAGATGAAGAAATATCAATCCAAATCATCTACTACACTGAAAAAATTTTGGGCAAGCAGCTCTCTTCTTAGTGGGATCGCAGCGCCACTACGGCAGTTAGTAAAGCGGCGACACAACATTCGAGTGAGTAATAGTGCCAAACGTGCGAGCAGATCCCTTCCCGCGTGCTGGGAACGCTGCAGTCCCACAAAAGAGAAAGCAATAGAAATAGAAATAGATTTTCGCGGACAAATTAAGCAGGTCCCGGAAGCTGGAATCACAACATTGTCATATCTATTAGAAACTATTAGTGGTATTAAATGCTCCTTCGTGCACGAATTTAGTGCTTATTTAGTGCTAATTTATGCCGCAAAAATTAAATT
>CAKNYM010044589.1:18213-32372 GCA_932195095.1 Andricus curvator | reverse complement strand
TGACCAAAATTACCGGGCACAAAATTCAATTTTTGCAGCATAGATTAGCACTAAATAAGCACTAAATTCCTGCACAAAGAACAATTTGATACCACTAATAGTTCCGAAGTTTCACATACCAGAGTCACCTGAAGCTGGCACTACTACATGTTTTTGATCAAAATTACCGGGCACAAAATTTAATTTTTGCAGCATAAATTAGCACTAAATAAGCACTAAATTCCTGCATAAAGAACAATTTGATACCACTAATAGTTTCCAAGTTTCACATACCAGAGTCATCTGAAGCTGGCACTACTACATGTTTTTGGCCAAAATTACCGGGCACAAAATTTAATTTTTGCAGAATAAATTAGCACTAAATTCCTGCACAAAGAACAATTTGATACCACTAATAGTTTCCAAGTTTCACATACCAGAGTCACTTGAAGCCAGCATTACATGTTTTTGACCAAAATTTCCGGGCACAAAATTTAATTTTTGCAGCATAAATTAGCACTAAATAAGCACTACATTCCTGCACAAAGAACAATTTGATTCCACTAATAGTTTCCAAGTTTCACATACCAGAGTCGCCTGAAGCTGGCACTACTACATGTTTTTGATCAAAATTACCGGGCACAAAATTTAATTTTTGCAGCATAAATTAGCACTAAATAAGCACTAAATTCCTGCACAAAGAACAATTTGATACCACTAATAGTTTCCAAGTTTCACATACCAGAGTCATCTGAAGCTGGCACTACTACATGTTTTTGACAATAAATTACCGGTCATAAAATTTAATTTTTGCGGCATAAATTAGCACTAAATAAGCACTAAATTCCTGCACGAAGGAAAATTTAATACCACTAATAGTTTCCGAGTTTTACATACCAGAGTCACCTGAAGCTAGCATTACTACACGTTTTTGGTAAAAAAAAAAGTGCCCGGGTTTTGTGCATATCACAAATCCAAAGCACTTAATTAGCACTAAATTCCTGCGCAAAGGAGAATTTGATATCACTAATAGTTTCCGAGTTTCACATACCAGAGTTGTGGCTTCAGCTGAAGCTGGCACTACTACATGTTTTTTACCAAAATTACGGGGCACAAAATTTAATTTTTGCAGCATAAATTAGCACGAAATAAGCACTAAATTCCTACACAAAGAAGAATTTGATACCACTAATAGTTTCCAAGTTTCACATACCAGAGTCACCTGAAGCCAGCATTACTACATGTTTTTGACTGAAATTTCCGGGCACAAAATTTAATTTTTGCGGCATAAATTAGCACTAAATAAGCACTAAATTCCTGCATGAAGGAGAATTTAATACCACTAATAGTTTCCGAGTTTTACATACCGGAGTCACCTGAAGCTAGCATTACTACACGTTTTTGGTAAAAAAAAATGCCCGGATTCTGTGTATAGCAGAAATCCAGAGCAGTTAATTAGCACTAAATTCCTGCGCAAAGGAGAATTTGATATCACTAACTGTTTCCGAGTTTCGCACACCGGAGTTGTGGCTTCAGCTGAAGCTGGCACTACTGCATGTTTTTGACCAAAATTACCGGGCACAAAATTTTTTTTCTGCAGCATAAATTAGCACTAAATTATGGCATAGTGCCCATATCGATATGACAATGTTGTAATTCCAGCTTCCGGGACCTAAATTAAGCTACAGGTCGCAGTTGAGTTTTGTGATCATGTAAGCAATTAAGTACACCAGAAATCAATAATAGCCCATGCCTGGACACAAATATAAAAAAAAATTATTTAAAAACCATTTTATTGCTACAAATAATGTTGTAAACAAATAGACATCTATCGAACTTTTACGAGACAACAAATATTTTGTTGGTATGAAAAATAATTTTAAAATATTTGAAAATGTTATTTGAAGTGCAAAAAAGTGTCTAAACATGAAAATTTATGATTTTTATTAACAAATTATAAAAATAATTGTTTTATAGTCGTATCTTTTCACAGATGAAAACAATTTTTCACACAAAGTTGCTGCGAATGACTTTATGATTTTTTAGCCCGAAAGGTTTATTCTACGTGAAAAATTTCAATTTTTGTAACAAATTGTATAAACAATTGTGTTATATTCGTTAATTCTTACAGGGAAAAAATTATATTGTTGTTTAAAAACATTCTGCTAATGACTTTGCGATGTTACCTGTCTATTTTATAACATAATTTCAGTCTAATTTCACAATTTCAAATTTTATTAACAAGTTTTATAAACAATTGCGTGATATTCGTGTACAAAAAATGATTTTTTTCATAAAACTTGCTGCAACTGATTTTATGCTGCAAATTATCTCAATAATTCTAGTTGTTATTAATAAATTAAATATATAGATAGTTGTTTATATAATTTGTTGATAACAATTAAAATTATCAGCTTAGAATGAACCTTTTTGGTTGAATGACATCATAAAGCCATTCACAGCAATTTTTTGTGAAAAAAATAATATTTATAATTTGTTAATAAAAGTCTGTGTATATCGGTTCACCGAAATTCGGTGAGCGTTTAAGTAATATTTTCGGTGTGCCCAGGAGAAACTGAAAAGAACGCCTAATAGGTTCACCGAAATATGGTGAGCGATATACCAAATATTTTCGGTGTACTTCCATAAGAAGTCATCCATCATGCAAACGCACTTGTAAAAATGAAATAAACACCAAGAAACGCGAATACGAAAAACCCTTTTGCCATGGAATAAACTCCGCACGAAACTCGGCTTGTGGGGCTGCCGTTCTCCCGCCTAATGGGAGCGTTACTGTACGAACACTGTTGAGTCTACAGCTCCTCCAACGTGGGCCCACAGCGTGCCCAACAAGAGAGATAATCCGCACCCAGCTGCGGGCGAGCAGCAGTCGACGCCACGTGAGCGAACAGCTCGCCCAAAATGTTTTCACTGTAGATATAAAATATATTTCGAAACTATTCTCATGAAATTTTTCAATTAGACCAACATTCAAGAAGTTAGATCATTTTCAAGAATATGCAATTTTCGTTTTTAAGAGATCGGTGAATTAAAACTGTTATTTTTAATAGATTTTAACAAGATTTACAAATTATCTTCATGAAATTTTTCAATTAAACACAAATTGAAAATATTCTAGATTATTTAATCATAGTAGAGTTGTCACAGAACTAAAGTTTAAACAAACGGAGTGAAAGCCTAAGGCTTAATGTCTCTTTAGTCAGTTTTAAAAAAATGCGTTTTTTTTTATTAACATTATATTGAAAAACATACCTACTTCTTATATGCTGTTCAATTTTGTCTAAATCGTTTCATTTTTCAAAGAGAACGGACTCTACAAACTAATTATCGAGCGCGAAGCGCGAGTGTCGCAATGAAAATGTAATCGTCAAAGCCGCAGGTGCTTTGAGAACCTTCTTTAAAAAAAATTTCAGTTCCAATTTATGACTGTAGTTCCTCAGGGGTTTAAATCACAGTTTTCGATTCAAGTTACAATATTTATCATATTTGGAAAAATATATTTGAAATTTATGCATTAAGCGTACGAAAACGAGCACGAAGCGCGAGAGCATACCCGCGCCTTTTATATACTTATTGTCTCCTCAGTAAAGATGCATTTCGTCAAATTTGTATATATGAACAATGTTATAAAAAATGTTGAGACATCTCGAAAGCTGTATAAAATTCCAATATTTAAGACTCGTTGCGAGCCTCAGATATGATTGTTTACCTTTAAATTTTCAAGAAGCATTTTTGAGAATATTGAGAACAGATTTATAAAAAAAATTTATATTATTTTTTAATTTATAGTTTTGAAGCTATTAGAAAAATGAGTAAAAATTAAACATTTAGCCTAACAGCAGCTTTAATCGTATTTCTGCAGAGCTAAGAGAATTAACGGCAGCTACATTGAGCTCAAAGTAGCTTACTTGGTTAGGTTCTGATGAAAACTTGATGGATTCTTGTGCAGAATGTTCTCCTGATAACGTTTTAAAAAAACACCGTTTTTATAGTACATTTGTTAAAGTTTCACAATTTTTTTAATCATGTCGTACTCACTGAGACGAAGATAATTTATTTTGGAAATGTATATACTGTACATATATACCTAGGTGCGCAGAAGTGTTTGTAGCATCTCGTAACAACGGGGGTTTGAGTGCTTTAGAAATTCGGGGACTCAAACCCTCACACAAAGTCACACAAAGGCGTACACAGGCGAGAAAAGTTTGTATTTAATTCGAACTTTTGAAAAACTCAACTAAGTCTCATAACAAAAAAAAATCAAAATCAATCAATGAAAAAAAAAATTTTAATTTTTTTTTAAACTTAAGGAGATTTTTATTTAAGCGTTTTTTATTGAAAAATAGAAAATTTCAAATAACATGAAAACGACCAAGAATTTGCTAGGTGCAGCCGACATATTCGGAATCAGAAGAACATTCTGCACAAAAATCCATCAAGTTTTCGTCAGGAACTCAAATAGATACAAACTCTCCTCTTCGGATCCCAGACTAGGCCCAAACCTGTAGCCCAGCGCATTTCCCAATTATTTTCGCACTTTGCTGCGAGCGGCAGAACCGCCAATCATTTTTTTCACAACACCCGAACCCTAGGGGGACACTTTACTTCATTGAGTTGAATGGCACAGTAAAAACACTAAAACTGTCATCTGGGTTAAACATCAAGACTCGCTTCAGGCGCTTTTAAGATTTTTCTACTTTAATTCGTACATCAAGAGGAAACTTTAAAACATTAGGTCTACAAATTAATTCGGTGCCTTTACTTTGATGTATTGTAACTCTTGGTCAAACTTGAATTTTTTCTCGCCCTAAAATAGTTGTAAAGGGAGAACCTTAAGCTTTAAAACACAACATAATATGTGGCGGCCCTGCGGACTTATCCTCAAAAATCATTAGTGAATACAATGTGTCCGAAAAGGAACATTTGAGACATTGCATTCTTTTTGCATTCCAATTGAAAAAAATGCAGCTGAGACGAACGAAATGATTTGGTCAACCTTAGGTGAGGGGCTGTGCACTGAGTATTCTCCTGACTACTATCTTCATGGTAATAGTCTATGCTATGGTTCGGATATGTGCACAGAGGCGTGCGCAAGAGGTGTTGATAGTCCAGACTAAGACGTCATGTTGACAATATTCACTTATTTATGTTGCAGTCAAAAAAGAGACAAAAGACAGTCGCCCGTAGAGACTGGCCTTTCTCCGGTCATGGTGGAATCACCCAGAGTCCGAAGTTGTCAGGGGAGTAGTCATAGTGATCATGGGGTAGCCCCAGGCCCCCCAAACCTCCATGCATTTCACGCGTCGAATTTTTGGAATAAAAAGTGCTTTCTCCATCCCTACCGCGGCGCGACATTCGCCTCAACCCAGGCAAACCCTACTAAAAAAACATTCAGGAATCGTCAGAAAAAAGTCAGGACTTCTGACCATTTTTGTTACGTTTCTCGACAGAAATCGTCAGGAAAAGTCAGAACTCATGAGAAAATGTTCAGAAATCGTCAGAGCTTGGGTTCGAACCATAATCCTTTTATTAGGGGTCCAAGAATAGTAAGTAAGTATACCATTAAGCCATTTCCCTTTCAGGGTAGGCGTGACACTGCCCGATTCGGGTAGTGTTTCTAGGTGGATAGTTTCTTGTTGTAAATAACTACAAGTGTGGGCTCACCACACCCACGATGTGCCAACAGCACGCAGTATTCTCGAATGGTCACCCATCCAAGTACTAACCGCGCCCAACGCTGCTTAACTTCAGTGATCTGACGAGAACTGGTTTTTTCAGTGTGGTATGGCCGTTGGCCATAGAATGCCATAAAACCTAATCCCTTTTATATTTCCCAGGTTACTTATATTACTTATTTATATTTATTTATTCATTCTCTTTTTACTTATATTTCATTATAAATATTTGTATACTAAATTACTCTGAAGGTGAATCTAAAAATTTTGTCCGTTTTGACGTATCTCTTTCTCTTTACAAGATACATTATATTTATCCTAATTTTAAATTTTGTAGGACAACTTTTAGATATCTGAAATCGTCGAACCCGTACATTCTGAATTTCTAACTTTTGAATCTGTATATGTAACATGGAAAAAAATTTATTTTTAATTTTTAATCCTTTTGGGTTAGCCTACCTGCGGTCCTAGCCGATGAGCTACCTGATGGGATGTGAATTAGCATATCTTCCGAAATAGTCTGACTCGTCAGGAATGCCCAAGATGTTCAGACTTTTTTTTTAGTACGGAAACCCTCATCACTGATTATCGTTATATGTTTTTCAGTGCCTGCCATTTGCTGCCATGTGGTTAAATATTTGAATTATAATTATATTAACTTTTTATAAAGAAATGTTATAGTCATCGACGGTAACTGTAGAAAAGTAATTCATATCTTTACAATAATTTTATTGGGGTATGTCTTATATTGGTATGCTCATTTTAAACATCAAAAGTATGATATGAAAGTATAATAACTTCTGGGCAAGGAGAGGCCAGCTGGCAAAGACGACAAGACGCGTGAAATAAACAGTTACTGCCGACAACACAAAATATTTATTTACAAGAATCTAAATATTAATCACAATTTAAATATATAACCACCAGTGACAGCAAATTACGAACTCTCACAAACATATAGCGATCATCGCTGATGAGGGTTTTACCTGTGTTAAGGCGAATGTGGCTCCGAGGTAGGGATTGAGAAGATACTTTTTAGTCAAAAATTTTGACGCGTGAAATGCATGGAGCCTTGGGTGGCCTGGGTAGTCCCTTCAGCGGTCTGTATAGCAGTCATCTATCTAACTCCCTGAATACTTAATGCATAGCCCCTCGACCTTAGATGAAGGTGCAGTGACACATAAAACGTGTAAAAATTAGTTCCAGAGATTTCACAATGGTGATTTTTTGATTGGAATGCAAAAAGAATGCAGTATCTTAAATGCTCCTTATCGGAGACGCCACTGTATTCACTAATGATTTTTGAGGTTAAGTTCGCAAAGTTCGCCCTTCATAAATACCTTAGGACGGTAAAAAAATTCAAGTTTGACCAAGAGTTACAAGACATCAAAGTAAAGTCACCGAATTAATCTGTCGACCTAATACTTAAATTCCAAAATTTACATTTTTGACCCACCCTAATATATATATGTGTATATATATATATATACATACACCAGAGTCTCGATAGATGATCAATCTCGGGGGTTGCCTGAAAATAGCCTTGTTCATATAGCGCGTACAGCGAAACGTAAACAGTCAGGGCCGCCTGAACCTTTTCCATAATATTGCGCAATCTACTTGACTGAGTAGTAGTGCATGCGTTCCTTCAGAGGCGGAGTCGCAACCGCCTCTCGCCCTGCCCCCTGAGAAACTGCGGGGACCAGCAATTCTAGGAATTCATAAAACGCGTGCGATCGCGCGTTCAAATAGTGAGACTCTGGTGTATATATATATATATATATATATATATATATATATATATATATATATATATATAAATGTTTTATTCAGTCTGCCACTTATTAGGAATTTGAGTTCAACTACTGATTCAGCGATTATAAAGCATGCCCTTGTTGATGGTAAAATTGGATCAAGTACCTCATTGCCATACAATAAAAAATGACCACGTTAATCTAATTTGAATTTCACTTTTTTAAGACATACTCTGGAAAATTTGTATTGCTTCAACTTACGTCGATAGATTTTATTGCGACTGAAAGTATTTAAACGTTCTTTGTGGAGTCACCCAGAAAAAGATAATCACTTTTTTCATAAGAAAGAAGATAAAGTTTAGTTACTTAACCAGCTATACAATATATGGGGCAGAATACGTCAAGTGTTCCCACCTGACTTTGTCACGCGTTGCCTCACCTTCACGTTAGTGTAACTTCTTTTAGGATCATCCGATTGGACTTTTGTTCCAGTGTTTTTGAAAGCGTTTTTCATGTACTTTAAGACTATAATCACGATATATATATGTTTCGAAAATAAAAATTGATTTTTTGAAAGAAAAAAGAAACATATTTTAAAAGAAAACATTTCAATTTCAAAAATAGCTTTTTGAAACTCTTTGAAATCATGTAGAATGAAAAATTTCCTGTCCACTTTTTATTCTACATGATTTCGGAGCGGCAGGGCACCCCCCGTGACTGATCACAGAAATAATGTTGTTCAAACCCCTCCTTCCAACGTCTTTAGGGGGCAGGAAGGCACCCCTGTGACTGGTTACAGAAATAATGTTTGGCTGAACTCCTACCCCTTTCCAACGTCTTCGGGGGGACGTGAAGGCACCCCTGTGACTAGTTAAAGAAATATTGTTTGGCCGAACCAATACCCCTTTCCAATGTCTCATGGGGGGTGGCACCCCTGTGACTGGTCACATAAATAATGTTCGTTACACACCTAACCCCCTCCAACGTCTCGCGGGGGAGTGAAAGGCACCCCTCTCATTAGTCACAGAAATAATTTTCCTCACTCCCTAACCCTTTCCAACTTCTCGTGGGGGTGGGAAGGCCCCCTTTGACTAGTCATAGAAATAATGTTTGGCCGAACACCTACCCCTTTCCAAAGTCGCGTTGGGTCGCGAAGGCACCCCTGCGGCTGGTCACAGAAATAATGTTCCGACCCACCCCTCCCCCTTTCCAAAATCTCTATAATTTGACTTCTGTGATTAATCACAGATATACTTTCAGTTACACTCCTAACCTTCTCAAGTGTGTTTTAGGCTGTGACGTCACATTCAAGATAGCCGATTCCGGGGGTCAAAAATATTTGGTGTACGCTTAACGAATTCGTATGAAAAAAAAGTTAAATGACCATTTTTCTTTTAAAAATACGTAATTTTTGTCAGTTTTTACCTTGAGAATATTTTTGGGTACTTACATGGCCATATTCGTACTCAGTGCATCAAAATACGTTGACTTAAGCTTTTCCGCTTTTCGCGAAAAATAGCCGGCAAAGGACTTTCTTGCCGGCGCCGACATGGAGGTTCCTTGCCGGCGCAGGCAGTCTAGACTCCACCTAATACTAAACACTATGACCTATGTGATCAGACTCTTCAACTATCAGACTTTTACATTTTACTTTTCACTATATTTATTGCAGAAAAAAAAATGATGAACATATATTATGAGCTTCAAATTTAATTTACGTACACATAAAAATAGAACGGTTGCTGATATTAGCCCGCCCGTCCTTGATCAACATGATCAATCTTGCAAAATGAATGGGGAACCTGGAAAGGAGTTACGTGGTGGGAGGTGGAAAAAATTTCCAGCAATCGTGCAGAAAGTAAATTCTACAGCGGCCGGACCGAAATACATTCCCCCCAATAAAAAACAATGCAAAAAATAATCATAGGTCTAGGTCCTCAATGTGTTGTCCATTCGTTTAAAACCTAATCCCATAGTCCAAGAAATTCATTAGTTTTCCAGCAATTTCAAAAAAATTGTGAATAAAAAATATCGAAAAAACTGGACAGAATTGCAGAAGATTGTAATTCCTAACCTCAAATTCACTCTCAGCATTAACGAAATCCGTCTTAGAAGCAAATAGTTAACTGTTTTTCCATTTAGCCTTTACACTTTGCACAACATTTCTTAATACATAAAAAACCTTTCTCACAAATTTGGCAGATTACCAAACTTTCACAAGCGTATAACAAACAATGTAAACCTTCATAAACCATAAAGGGATAAACACTAAAGAGCGGTATCACCATGATCCATGATCCAAAAAGCTATGGTCTCGCCACGCGCATCTAAAAAAAAAAGTGAACCAATCAAATGGCCCGTAGGAATTCGTACAGCGACCTCCATTTTGAAAAAGGACGTCAAGCGGGAAGTTTAAAGCAGGCTCAACGCTGCATGTGTTAATTGCAGAAAAAAGTGGAAAACAGTCTTATAAATAATCGTATAAAGCTAAAATAAAAATCAGGAACATATGACTTATATTTATAAACAGTATAAAATGTAAAAGAGCGTACTATTAAAAAATTTGAAGTGCTTCCTTGCAACATATTTGAAGAATTATAATCCCATACTATTCACACTATCGATTTTGGAAAGAACAACGAGAGTTTAAAAATTTTCTTGTATTGTACTTTTTATTACAGAAATCATTATGAATAATTTGTACTAGTTGTGCACAGTCGGCTAAAGTAAGGGTTTTATTATCTATATTATTACAAATTCTAATGAATAATTAATAATTATTAATTAATTAATAAGAACAAACAAAATAATCAATTAATACTGGATAGTTATAAATGAAATAATGAATTGATAATTATTAATTACAAATAGAAGAATTAATTACGGCAAATAAACCAATTATAATTATTGTAATCATCATTATAATTGTTGTATAATTATTGTAATAGCAAACATAGTAAAAATATGAAGAATACAATACTAAATATCTCAATAATTATTAATTACAAATACAATAAATAATTATGATTCATAAATCAATTACAATTATTGTAATTTAAAATTAATAATTATAATGATTCGTATTAATTACTATTAAAAATGCTTTTCGCAGAAAGTGTTGCAAGTTTCACTATAATTTTTATCATTGAATGTACTTTTTGTATAATATTATAATAGCAAACACAGTAAAAATATGAAGAATACAATACTAAATATACTTTTATAATTAAAATTTTGTATGACTTTCATGATTTATTTAATGGTGTGGCAAAAAAGAATTTATGTTGAGCAAATGCTCTCGAGAATAGGCTTATGAAGCACTTATTGTTTAAACAAATATATATCATAATTAATACATGTATTTTGTCAAAAACATTCTAGAGTGAACAAAACATATACCTTTTTTAAATTACAGAGTTGTTACAGGTCAGGTAACCTGACTAACCTGACTAACCTACGAGTTAGGGAATTTTCGACAAATTGAAGTTGAAATTAATTTTATCATCATGGTTAAAAATCGCAACTATTTGGTTAAAAATTAATCTGTTTTGCTTGAGGATTCAAACTATTTTGTTGAAAATTTTTCTTTTTGGTTGAATTCAACTATTTTTGGTATAAAATTAAAATCCTTTTTGGTCAAAATATAAAACATCACGTTTTTCGTTGAGAATTCATCTTTTTTGGTAGAAAATTCAATTACTTAGTTGGAAGTGGAACTACTTTGTTAAAAATTCTTTTCTTTGGTTGATGATTCATCATTTTAGTTGAAAAAACTTTCTTTTGTTCAAAATTTAATTATTTTGTTGAAAATTATTTTGTACATGTATGGTTCATAATTTATCTTCTGATGTTAAAAATTCAAATATTCGGTTTAAAATTCCTGTATTTTATTGAAAATTCGAAGTTGTGGGAAAATATTTAATCTTCTTGGTGACTAATTCATCTTTTTGGTTGGAAATTCATTTGAAAATTAAAATATTTGGTTGAAAATGAGATGTTTCTTATTTAGAATCAATTTTTTTAACCAGAAATTGTAACTTCCATTTTTTGTCGAAAATTCATCTTTTTTGATAGCATCTAATTCTTCTTGGTTGAAAATTACACTATTTCATTGAAAATGTATCGGTTTTCGGTGAAAATGGAACTATTTGTTGTAAATCCGTATTTTTTTGGTAAAAGAGTACTCTGATTAGTTGAAATTTCACCTTCTTGGTTAAAAATGAATTTCTTTGGTTGGAAATTCTTTTTGTTTTCAGTTCAAACTTTTGTTTACTAACTGAAAATTATTCTACTTTATTTTTGGCAGAAAATTCATATTTTTAGTTTAAAATTCATGTATTTGGTTAAAAATTAAATTCTTATAATTGAAGATTCATCATTTTAGTTGAAAATTCACTTTAACTATTAAATTTTGTGTGGAAAATTTACCTTTTTTGATAAAAATGTAATCTTTTCCATTAAAAAATTTTCGGTTTAGTAAAAAATTTAACTGTTATATTTTTTGTTAAGAATTCATTTTTCTCATTGAAAAAAGAGTAGTTGAAAATTAGTTTTTTCTTGTTGATAGAAAATTCATCTTTTGGATAGAAAAACCCACAATTTGGTCAAAAATTTCATATTTTTGGTTCAAAATTCATCATTTTCATTAAAAAATAATTTCCTTGGTTGAAAATTCGTTTCTTTTCAGTTGAAAATTCGTTTCTTTTCAGTTGAAAATTATTTTTTCAACTGAAGATATAACTATTCCATTTGACCTTGAAAATTTATATCTTTAGTTGAAAATTAATTAATTTGGCTGAAAACTAGTTTTTTTTTAATTCACTTTTCGTTTGTAAATTCATCTCTTTTAGTTAAAAATTGAATTATTTTGTGGAGAAAATGAGTCTTTTTTGGTAGAAAATCAATCTTTTGGGTTGAAAATTCAACTATTTTTGGTTGAAGATTCATTATTTCAGTTGAAAATTCATTTCTTTGGTTGATAATTTATCTTTTTGACTTGAAAACACAACTAAAAAGTATTTTAAATATATTTAGAAATATAACTTATTTTGCATAACATTATTATTATTCTAGGTGTATGGTTGGTTTGATACCTAGGAGAATTCAGGAATTGGGATATTGTAGCAATCCTGAATAAGGCACTGTTTGATGTGAATAATATGTTTTCTATTACTTTCATTTTTTTTATCATTTATATTTAGCACCCTTTCCCGTTTCAAGCGATACCTCTCCCAGCGAAATTTAAATAATGTAATTATTCTTAATAAAAATAAAGTACTTTCTTTTAATTCATGCATTTTAACTATACGTATTTGCAGTTCGATATATTTCTTCATTATAATGATAGATTAACACTTAAAGGACACACCTCCAAATACACCTCCAGATATTTTTGGCTGGAAAAAATCATGAGTGATGTTGAAACAATATAAAATAGAAAAAAATATCTCCAAAACCTCAATGATAATTCAATTATCCGATGAAAATAGTTGAAAAAGAAAGGAGACAATCGGAAAAAATCGGAAAGCCCATGGGGTCTCAGTGGCCCCAAGTGTCCTTTAGGGATAAATAGTTTCAAATTCACCATTTCTATTAAATGTAAAACTATGTATCTTCAAGAATTAAAAGAGGTATTAACGACATTCTTATTATCTACATTTAAGTATCTAAGTTTGAGAAACGCTGTGCTACATCATGACGCGAAATGATTTCAATCGTACTTAGGAAAGAGTCTCTGCGTTGTCATGGTAACCAATATGACTGTCGCTGTACGAGACGCGGCTTGAACGTATTTCGTACCCCCAAGTGGCGGGACCATAGCTTTTTGGATCATGACCATGATCTAAGAATACACGGTCTAGCCTTAAGCGGTCCTTAGTTTCGTCCCCACTCGCGCGTTCAGCCACCTGCCGGCATTTTGTTACCATAGCAACCGTTAGCGTCTCGGTCTTCACTCAAAAGATTCGAAATCATGAATTATGGCTACATTGTAAATCAATGTCAATACCTGCGAAAATTCTCAATATTCAAATGACGTGAAAGTAGCGGACACTGCTGACGCAGTGTCCGAAGGAAGAGTATTATATTCAAGAGTGGCAGAAAGTGTGCAGAAACAAAAAGATCAACCCAAAATACGGTGAGTTAATTGTATATACATTCGAGAAAGAAATGTAGGAATGTATAATATAATTTCTAATATGACAGACTTTCATATTTCATGCATATCGTACGGTATCTAAAGAAAAATAGCCATAGCATTTACGGAAGCGGCTGAGCCTTTTGTTCCAAGTGGGGCCAGGGGTACATAAATCATAAATAATAATGACAGATTTCACAAATTTAACAAATATTTCAAAAATATTTCGCAAAGATTTTCAAAGGTTTTAGAAAGATTTCACAAAGATTTCAAAATTTTCGTATAGACTTCAAGTAGATTGCAAAGATTTCACATAAAGGTTTTAATAATTTCACAAATATTATTGGATATTTTTAAAATATTTACAATCTTTCGCAAATATTGCTACAGATTTCAGAAAGATTTCAATGATTTCCCAAAGATTAAACAAATTTTACAAATTTTTGGCGAAGATTTTGTATAGATTTAAAAGATTTCACAGAGACTTCGAATATTAAAAAATAAATTCCCATATAATTCAAAAAGAGCGCAAAAAGATTTGAATGATTTAACAAAGATTTCAATAATTTTGTATAGATTTAAAAGATTTCACAG
>CAKNYM010044589.1:0-18203 GCA_932195095.1 Andricus curvator | reverse complement strand
AACAAAGATTTCAATAATTTTGTATAGATTTAAAAGATTTCACAGAGATTTCAATTATTAAAAAATAAATTCCCATATAATTCAAAAAGAGTGCAAAAAGATTTGAATGATTTAACAAAGATTTCAATAATTTTGTATAGATATAAAAGATTTCACAGAGATTTTAATTATTAAAAAATAATTTCCCATATAATTCAAAAAAAGTGCAAAAAGATTTTAATGATTTAACAAAGATTTCAATAATTTTGTATAGATTTAAAATATTTAACAGAGAGTGATGAGTTTTCAAGTGGAATGATAAATCCTCAAATTTTAAACCAAAAAGATGAATTTTCAACTCAAATTATAAATCTCCAACTCATTTTATTTTGAACCAAGAATATTAATTTGCATCTACGAAAACGATTTCCCTATTAAAAATAGCATACGTCAACGAAAAAAGGAATAGTTAACAAAACATAATTTTCCAAAAAGTAATTACACTTTGGAACAAAGTGATGAATTTTCAAGTGGAATGATAAATCCTCAAATTTAAAACCAAAAAGATGAATTTTCAACTGGAATAGTGAATCTTTAAGTAAACTAGTTTACTTAAACTTTTTTTACATTTAGATTCAGAATTTTTCTCAATTATTCTCTTCTTATCGTGAAGTCTGCTTTGTGAATTGGTGTCAACTGCAAACATTGTAGTACTCACACAATTGATACAGTTTTAACGTGAAATAGCATAACCCTTAAGTATGATCGGAAAATCATGACGCATAAGCCTATGATGATTTTCATATAATGAATTTCCTATAATTTTTCGCTATTATAGGAAAAGTTTCAGGAATTATTATAGAAAAAATCTTAGGAAAAATTATAGGGAAATAATTACAGGAATGAATGATATAAAGATATTGAAATAATTAGTTCAAAATGTGGATGTATAAATTAATGATTTATTTTGAAATACTTACACAGTATTAAATGAACAATTGACAAAACTTCTTTCAATATGTCAATTCTTTATGTACTTTTGTGTGAATTGTTCAGAATACATTATTCATTTATACTTTCTTCTATTTTTGGCGATAATTACTTCAATATTTTTAAGTTATCCGTGTCTAGAATTATTTTCCTATACTTTTTTCGATAATTATTTATATAATTTTTCCTATACATATTCCTATAATTTTTTCTATAATTATTCCTATAATTGCGAAAAAATTATAGGAAAATCATCGTAGGCCTATAATGATTTTCCTATCATACTTTTTGGTAAGGGAAAAGTAAAAAAATCTTCCAAAATATTTGAAATATCCTTCATGATATTACAACTGTAGAATTTCGTGTCATATGCTTATATCATTTTAAATTATACGTTGCAAAACTTGTATCATTATTTATTTATTATATATTGTAAATTCATTATTTCATACGAATATAAGGTGTGAATATGTTTCTCTGTGTACAGTGAGACGTTTTTTTAACATTTACGTGCATGTATATACGAATTATAAAAACTGATATTATCATAATACAGACTATGATATCGATATTTTGCATTTATTTATTTGTGCTTTGAGACCCAAAACAAACTTCTTTTTTCTTTTCATGCAAAGGTACTTGATTTTATTTGCGTTAAAAGGTACAATTTTGCATGTGCATTGAGAGGTTATGGTATCCATATTTCTTCTACATTACAAGGATAATAAGTTATATATTTTTTAATATTTTATATTATCTATCAGATTATTTTCAAACTAAATTCATTGATTAATAAATTGTACAATTACTTTATCTTTTACTTGAAATCTCCTCTCATGACATTTACGTCCCTTCAAATATACTACATTCTCGCGCGCTAACTTATAAAATATGGCCGCCGGTGGCTGCATTCTTCCTATTGGTTAACTTTTTTTTAGTTGCGCGTGGCTAGACCGTGTATTCTTAGATCATGCATCCAAGAAGTCTAGCCACGCGCAACTAAAAAAATGTTAACCAATAGGAAGAACTCTACTGCAGGCGGCCATATTGGATGAGTTAGCGCGCGAGAATGTAGTATATTTGAAACGACGTAAATGTCATGAGAGAAGATTTCAAGTAAAAGATAAAGTAATTGTACAATTTATAAATCAATGAAATTAGTTTGAAAATAATGTAATAGATAATATAAAATATTAAAAAATATACAACTTATTATCCTTGTAATGTAGAAGAAATATGGATAACATAGCCTCTCAATGCACATGAAAAATTTTACCTTTTAACGCAAATGAAATGAAGTACCATTGCCTGGAAAGAAAAAAGAAGTTTGGTTTGGGTCTCACAGCACAAATAAATAAATGCAAAATATCGATATCATAGTCTGTATTATGATAATATGAGTTTTTATAATTCGTATATACATGCACGTAAATGCTAAAAACCCTCTCATTGTACACAGATAAACATATTCACACCTTATATTCGTATGAAATAATGAATTTACAATATATAATAATTAAATAAACATACAAGTTTTGCAACGTACAATTTAAAATGATATAAGGATATGATACGAAATTCTACCGTTGTAATTTCATGAAGGATATTTCAAATATTGTTGGAGATTTTTTTACTTTTCCCTTACGAAAAAGTATGATAGCAAAATCATTATAGGCCTACAATGATTTTCCTATAATTTTTTCGCGATTATAGGAATAATTACACGAAAAATTATAGGAATTATAGGAAAAATTATAGGAATAATTATAGGAAAAATTATATAAATAATTATCGAAAAAAGTATAGGAAAATAATTATAGACCTGAACAATTTTAAAATATTGAAATAATTAACGCCAAAAATAGAAGAAAGTATAAATGAAATCATGTATTCTGAACAATTCACAGAAAATTACATAAAGAATTGACATATTGAAAGAAGTTTTGTCAATTTTTCATTTAATACTGTGCAAGTATTTCAAAATAAATCATTAATTTATACTTCTACATTTTGAACTAATTATTTCAATATTTTTATATTATTCATTCCTGTAATTATTTTCCTATAATTTTTCCTATATTAGCGAAAAAATTATAGGAAATTCATTATATGAAAATCATCATAGGCTCATTCAGAATCTAAATGTCCATGAATAAGCGATTTTCTCGCGAACTTGGTAACCTCCCGGAGGAAGAAGAAAGATCAAAATTTATTTAATGGCACTGCCCATCCCCGTGTGTTTTATGTGAATAAACCTTCGTGGTGGAAAATTCATCTTTTTGGTTGAAAATTCAACTAGTTTACTTAAAGATTCACTATTCTAGTTGAAAATTCACCTTTTTGGTTGTAAATTCAATTCTTCTACTTAAAGATTCACTATTCCAGTTGAAAATTCATCTTTTTGGTTTAAAATTTGAGGGTTTATCATTCCACTAGAAAATGCATGATTTTGTTCATCACTTTGTTTGTAATGATTTAAATCTTTTAAATCTAACCAAAATCTTTGCGAAAAATTTGTGAAACTTTTTAAATCTTTGGGAAATCACTGCAATCTTTCTGAAATCTTTATTAATCTTTGCGAAATATTTTAAAAATCTCCAATAATATTTGTGAAATTATTGATATGTTTCTGAAATCTTTTAAACATATCCGAAGTATTTGTGATTTTTTTTAATCTTTGAGAAATCGTTCAAATCTTTGTGAAATCTTCCTGAAATCTTTAGAGATCTCTGCGAAATATCCAACATACTTGTGAAATATTTAGTAATATTTGAGAAATTTATGAAATCTTAGGCAAATCATTGATGTCATCATCGAAATCTGTGCTAAATATTTAAAATCTTTGAAAAATATTTGAAATCTTTTAGAAATCTTTGGGAAATTATTAAAACCTTTGAAAATCGTTGCGAAATATTTTTGAAATATTTGTTAAATTTGTAAAATATTTGGAAAATAATTGAAATCTTTGTGAAATCTTTAGCAATATGAATTTTATACCTGTATTTATTATTTATTATTCATGATGTATGTACCCCTGCCCCCACCTAGAAAAAAAGGCTCAGCCGCTTCCGTAAATGCTATGGATATTTTTCTTTAGATACCGTACGATATGCATAAAATATGAAAATCTGTCATATTAGAAATTATAATATACATTTCTACATTTCTTTCTCGAATGTATATACAATTAACTCACCGTTTTTTGCGTTGATCTTTTTATTTCTGCACACTTACTGCCACTTTTGAATATAATACTCCTCCTTCGGGAAGTGGAATAAACTAATCTCTGGGTTGTTTTTAGCGGCTTGATTGACACAACCGTCAACTGCACACATGGTTGGCATTTTTATCTATAAGAATATGCAATGAAATGCATTTTACAAGATAAGTAAACGTGTAATTCTCATACGATTTAGCTTGTCCGTAATAATAAATTGTCTACTTTTGGACTAAATGATTTTTCACGCTTCGCGCTCGGACACATTTGCCTGACACTTTAAGCTCGTTTCCTCTAGGTTTTCGCACTTCGTGTCCTACAACCGCCGTACCACATACTTCAGTCGCAGTTCTAACAATGATATCCCGTAGCATAGTCTATGCGCCCTCTATAACTTTATTGCTTATAAGCGCTTCTCAAGTTGCCCTATCTATGCGTTCGTCTAACTTATTCCGAAAATCTATCTTCTGCTCTTTCTTCTCCATCCCCGCCCTAAGTTTATTTTGGAGACTAGAAGGTAATGGTCAGTATTGCATTCAGAGCCCCTCATGACTCTTGTATCTTTTACTAGTTCTCTTAGTCTTTCATCCGCAATAACGACGTCAATTATACTGTGGCTATTTCCTTTACGCCAGGTGTACATGTGGATCATTTTATGTCTAAACCAAATATTTGTAATAAATATGCCCTTTTCTAAGCATAAGCTAACTAATTTTTCCCTGTTACAATTTTTTCTTGTTGGATCCCCAGACTGACCTAGCACCCTTTCTGTATCTGTACCCTGATGTTGGACGCCGACCCATCCGTTCATATCTCCTAGCGGAATGATTCATTTACCATGATCGCAAGTACTTACTATATCATTAAGAGTGTCCCAGAAGGCGTCTTTGACATATCTCTGATCACTATCAACTGGGGCGTAGCACGCTATGATAAATAATCTTCTGATTCCCACCTTCATTCTAAACCACAGCAATCTGGGCGATACATATCCTTGATCTTTGAGATGCTGTCTTGCTTTTCCATTCATAATCAAACCGATCCCTTGACTACAATGTGATTCACTATCTACTCTTGACCATATTTCAAAACCGCCTTTCAACGCCGCATTTTCTATGTTTCTACTTTCGCAACACTTTTTCTTCGTCTCAGGTACACATAGAATATATAGTTACCTTACGTGCATAGTTTCTCGTAGTTCTCTTACCTTAAGATTATGGGGGGGGGGGGAGAGGACAAGGAATGGAAACAGAGAGTCGCAATTGGTTGATGTTTTATGCTGAGAAGCCCGGTAACAAGGAGTTCATTGGAACGCATTGGAACGTTTCAATGCGTTTTAATTGCATTTTTGTCTGAATGCTTATTAATGCGCCAGGCGCAATGAAACGCATTAAAATGAAAACTTAAAATGAACAGCATTAAAAGGCATTGGCATGAATGTGAAGTTAATGAAAGGGCATTTAATGGCATTGAAATGAAGGAAACTGAGTATATGCTACATAACGGAATTAATATTTGTGAGCTTCAATGCGAAACGCGATATCGACTTGAAAATTTGGGAAACTAAATAAGAAACACTAAGAAACGTTTGTCTGGGCCTAAAATTTTATTATTATTATTATACCATTAAGCCATTTCCCTTTCGGGGTAGGCGTGACTTGCTCGGTTGGAGAATAGTAGTGTGCATATGGGTATATAGGTATAAGGTACAGTAGAAGTCCGATAAGTTTCTCATTTCGGGGCTGTAGGAGCGGAAAATTCCAGGAATTGCGGACTTATCGGATGCCCCCTCTAGTAGCACGATATTAGGTGCGCGCATGCGTGAGAATGATGCGCAAATCATAAGCAAAATAGCACACGTAGTGGGAGAACCCCAATTAGTGTGCGTGCCGTGCGTGTGATGACGTTTTAAGGGGAGTGTACACTTATCGGACGGCAACTTATCGGACTTCTACTGTAGGTAGGAATATAGTTATGAGGTGGATAGGTATATAAGTGTTAGGTATATATATTTTAGATTGATCTGGAATCCATGAAAAAAGCAAAATAAAAAATTTTCAAAAAAAATTTTTTTATAATTATAAAAATTTAGGACCAGACAAACGTTTCTTAGTGTTTCTCATTTGATTTCCCAAATTTTCAACTCGATATCGCGTTTCATGTGAACGTAAGTTGGTTTTGAAAAAAATGTAAAAAAAATTTTTTAGGTTACGCTCACATGGCCTTAAATTGAAAAGCTTTTCAACTTACCTGCTAAATTTAATATTACTCCCTCTTGTATGTCGGCCTTTCCGCCGTTATTCAGAGAGACGAGGATGTGGTATGTTTGCGATGGAGAATGCTTCGCGGCATCATATTTTTTTATTCTTGACGTATGAACTTTTGTTGAAACGTTACGCGAGAGTAAAATTACATACGCGAACATCTTGCAGTTATTATTAAAAAGTATCAGAATGCGAGAATAAACCACAACGAAATACTATTACCATACTCACTTTTCGGCTACTACATCACTTTCGCGTCTGTTCCTCAGTTCCTATATGGTTCCTATTCTTCTTAAATGGCATTAGCCTTGTCAATGCAATCTGCCGCAGAAGGCATTGTATGGCATTCAACTGAAAAGATCTCGAAACAGCATTGAATGGCATTAACCTGATCCAATACTTTGTGTCATGAAAGGCATTGTATGGCATTCAGGTGGGTGGCTCGGCGAACCGCATTAAATAGCATTAACGCCAATTCACTTAACAGCATTACCATGACGTCAGTTTAATGCCTTTTCATTTGTGCGCATTGAAAATGATTGGAACGAGACAAGATTCAAGCCATAAAACGCATTTAATGGCATTTCGGACAAAAATACAATTAGTACGCATTTCAAGGCATTGAAGTGTCTACTTTTTTAAATGCCACTCTATGCGTCTCAATGAACTCCTTGTTACCGGGAGGTCACCAGCCTTCAGCAGCGTTCTATTAGACAGGAGTTCATATGTTCCGATCTGTCAATTCCCGGCCTACCTCTAGGCAAGGAACCAAAAACATTTATATATATATATATATATATATATATATATATATATTTATATATTAGAGTGGTCCAAAAAAACGACTATTTAAATGTTCATGTGCGACTGGAAATTCGTATAGCCTAGGCAAAATCAGAATATGCCTATTTTTTTGTTTTGTTGTAGAGTCATTTTTCAGCTCGCTAAAATGTTAAAAAAATTTTCGTTAAAGTAATGTAAAAGTGAAAAAACTGTGTGTACACTCTAAGGATTCACCCCCTGGCGGACCGGCCGAACGCAAGCATTACGCTACAGCGTAATGGTAAAGTAATATGGCATTATAATTAATAAAAGAAACAAAATAAATATGTAAACTGTTGCAATTGTAATAATACGTTAAAATTTACGTTAAATGTTCATACCGTAATTGCAACAAGTTTCTTTTTCAGCGTTAATAAATGAAAAAATAATGTGGCTGTCATTGCAGTCTGCTAACAATGGCTTCAAGCGGGTTGCCAACATGCAGGGGCCCGACTTCAATGACAGCCGCTTTGTTTTTTTATTTTTTAACGCTGAAAAAGCAACTTGTTGCAATTACGGCATGACCATTTAACGCATTATTACAATTGCAACAGTTTACATACTTATTTTGCTTCTTTTAATAATTATAATGCCATATTACTTTAGCATTACTTTAGCATTACGCTGTAGTGTAATGCTTGCGTTCGGCCAGTCTGCCAGGGCCTGGCTTGGCGACTGCAGGCTTCTCACTCCGTTCCAATGTGGTAACTGTCCCTAATGTGCTTGTCTACCTAGAGACCTACACCCTAAAAGTTTATTACTGGAAACTTGAAGTGTCATTGTTAGCAGCTTACTCAGACTGCGTGACCCTACCGACTACCCCCAAACACCCTTAATCCTAAACTCTGAAAAACTGCTGTTGGTCGAAGAGAGGCAGCAATATTAATTTGCATAAGTGTGTCTCCTTCGCACTTATAGTCGAAATGGATATTATAAAAGTTGAAAATAAAATGCTTTGTGAAGTTAATTTGGAGATATTGTTATGACCAAAAATTCTGCACTTATTCAAAATAGTCAGTTTATTGGTCCATTGTTAAATATCGGAACTAATTAGTCTTGAGAAATATTTAATAAATGAAAGTAAACATCTAATTTCTGCAAATAGTATTTTTTTTGAATAAAGTTTTCAAGAAAATATTCAATATGACAATAAAAATTTTGTGATGGATAAAACAAAAACTCCTACAAGTCTTCTTATAGACTCTTTTACGTATCTCGCGTCTTTTGGCGTAATATTGGACTTTTTGAATTTTTTAAAAGAAATTCTGTAGGAATTTTCAAAGCTGAAATTCCTCCAAAAACCCTTCCCAATATTTTGCGTCGTTTGCTCAAAATTTAAATTTTAGATGTTTTTCATAGTTTTTTCGATAAATCCAACCTTAAAATTAGAATTTTGTACTCATTTATTTTCGATGCATAAAACTGAAATTATGAGTTCTATCAAAAGAGTTTTGAAGAAAAATTGTAGATATTTAAAAAAAAACCTTCAATTCTTCTCTTGAACTTTTTTCACGTAATGATAAGAGTGTAAAAAGAAAGGAAGGTTTCGAGCAAATATCGGATATTCAAGAAAGTATTGTTTGTCGCACATCGAGACAATTAATTACGAAAGAAATAATCATCTACAGATTTTTTTACGATGTCTTATCACTATCGGGTACATGATGTCGATGAGAATTCACATTTAGGAGCAAACATTGCAACTGCTCTTCATTTGCAGTTATGTGAGAGTTGTACTCGGAAATTAACGCTACTCCGCGTTCTGCATTGTCGTCAGTGACTGGTAATCCGCAAATTGCATGTAAAGCAAAGGACCCCGCACCAAATGTACAGAAAAAAGCCTTATGATAAAAAATTCTAAAAAAAATGTTTTCTTGTATTTTCGAACCTGCAAACTAAAAATTCGAAAGAAAAATGACAGAAAGATGGACAGTTTTTAGAAAAACACTTGTCCAAAGTTTCGATTTTTACATGTATTTCAATGGAAAAATGATTATTTTAGCAAAATGTTTTTTTTCCTCAAAAACGCTATGATAGATTTGACTAAAACTTTTATGTTTTGACGATCAGGCGTACCGAATCAAAAGATTCATACCCACTAACTAGAAAGAATAACCATTCTTTGGGTATACAGCATGTTTTTGGGGGTCTTTTTGTACCCTAAACATCCAAGTAACATATGTAAATCATCGTTTCTTAGTAACTAAAATCAATAGAGATTTTTATTCAACTGCTACGGTATGAAACGACTTTCCAATAAGTGGAGTAAGCGTACATAGCAAGAATATGTTTTTACCTAATTTTAGGGGATGTTTTACCATCTCTTAAACAATGAATCTGAAATTCCTAACGCATTAATCAATAATGAAAAATAATTTTATTTTTAAATACATGAAAGCTGCTATTTTATGACAGAAAATAGTCGCGTACAACCCTCAAAACTTCTTAATGCACTTTCAACCCCTCATCAGATATGAAACTCACCCAAGCTACCCCTAAATATTTTTTAAATTCAACAAAACCAACCTAATTCAAAAATCCACCCAGTTTTTGCTGATAATAACTTCAATTGATGACAAAGGGGCACACACAAAGTCTCAACCCTTCAGCACATGTAGAACTCACCCCAGCCACCCCCGAATATTTTTAAAGTTCAATAAAATCACCCTAATTCAAAAATACGCCAGGTTTTTCTGATAATGTTTTCAGTTGATGCCAAAGGGACAAAAAAGTGTCTCAATCCCTCAGCACATATAGAACTCACCCCAGCAACCCCTAAATATTTTTAAAATTCAATACAATCACCCTAATTTCAAAGTACACCAGGATTTTTCTGAAAATTTTTTCAGTTGGTGCCAAATGGGCAAAAAAATGTTTTAACCAAAGATAATTCACACCGTACTTTTCCAAAAACGTTAAAATTGATAACAAAAACGATAAGTCAAGTGCACTTATATTAAAGCGATATTAACGGTAGTAATAATTGAAATATAAATACACTCATAATATGTAAGAAAATAAATAATAGTAACTGGTACCAAGCTGTACAAAACTGCTTTAACTGGTTTCAACCTGTACGATTAAGTTGTAAGACTATTTTTACACGAAAAAGTTTTAATATTGTTCTAACCTTTACCAATAACTTATAAAAATATTTTTACATGGGAAATTCAAATATTCATAAACTCGGACTTGTACCAACCTGAGAAAACCTGTTGTAACTTGTACGAAACTGTACCAATAAGTTGCAACAGTACTTTTATGTGGGAAATTCAAATATTCATAAACACGAACTTGCACCAACCTCTGCAAACCTGTAGTATTAGGGAAATTGTTGCATTAGGATGATTTTATTGAATTTCTAAAATATTTGGGGGCGGCTGGGGTGAGTTCTACATGTGCTGAAGGGTTGAGACTTGGTGTGTGCCCCTTTGGCATAAATTGAAACTATTACCAGCAAAAACTGGGCGGATTTTTGAATTAGGTTGGTTTTGTTGAATTTTAAAAATATTTAGGGGTAGCTTGGGTGAGTTTTATATCTGAAGAGGGGTTGAAAGTGCTCTAAGAAGTTTTTAGGGTTGTACGCGACTATTTTCTGTCATAAAATAGCAGCTTTCATGCATTTAAAAATAAAATTATTTTTCGTTATTGATTAATGCGTTAGGAACTTCAGAGTCATTGTTTAAGGGATGGTAAAACATCCCCTAAAAGTAGGTCAAAACATATTCTTGCTATGTACGGTTACTCCAGTTATTGGAAAGTCGTTTCATACCGTAGCAGTTAAATAAAAATCTCTATTGATTTTAGTTACTGAGAAATGATGATTTACATATGTTACTTGGATGTTTAGGGTACAAAAACACCCCCAAAAACATGCTGTATACCCAAAGAATCGTTATTCTTTTTAGTTCGTGGGTATGAATCTTTTGATTCGGTACGCCTGATCTTCAAAATATAAAAGTTTTAGTCAAATCTATCATAGCGTTTTTGAGGAAAAAAAACATTTTGCTAAAATAAGCATTTTTCCATTAAAATACACGTAAAAATCGAAACTTTGGACAAGTGTTTGTCTAAAAACTGTCCATCTTTCTGACATTTTTCTTTCGAATTTTTAGTTTGCAGGTTCAAAAATACAAGAAAAAATTTTTGTTAGAATTTTTTATCATAAGGCTTTTTTCTGTACATTTGGTGCGGGGTCCTTTGTAATCCTCTCTGGAATTCCAGGTCTCTCGATCGAAGTTCAAAAAATCAGATGAAATATTCAATTTCTGAAATATTTCTATACTTCTTGTAGTCACAAGCTTGTGTTTTTGCATCAGATTAAGTTATAAGCGCTTTGACTTTCCGAGAGGAAAAGTCCCTAAGGGGCTAAGGCGAATTTTAGAGGAGCTATTGAAGAGAAAATCGAAAGCAGGTACTCAGGGAATTCGCCGTACTCTGTAGTTTAATAATAATTCAAATTTTGCAAATTAAAAAATGATTTTCTTTATTATAAAAGAACGACTAAAAAACAATAGCATCGAAAATCTAAAAAAATATTTTTTTTGCCCTAAGGGCCTTTTCTCCGCAGAACTTTCAAATATTACACGATCATGAATAGCTAAACAAATTGCAGCAGTTGCTTTAATTTTGTACATATCATTGATTGATCAATTTTAATGAAGCAACTGGTTCTTAAGCACTTTTAAACAATTTAAATACAAATACTTTCTGTTAAGCCATGTAATTTTGAATTGACATTCATAAAATAAATTATATTGAACAAATTATTCAAATGACATTATTAAATCTTTTGAAATTAAAATTAAAATAATATGCAGCTTTCGTTTTCCAAAATCGGAATTTATAGAATTTCAAAAGTTATGAGTTATATATGATTGTATGGTGTGTTCGTGCCTTTACCCGGTTTATCGAGTTCTGCACTCCCTTTAGGGTCATTTTGTATTTCGAATTCCCAATAGAATAGGTTCGACTTAGCCGATTATTACACTCGCCATAAATACTTCACCTGTATAGCCTACGGGTGAACCTATAGTTAAATTATCAGTTTTCACCCATTTTTCAAACCCCTTTGTTTAATATAAAGCTTTGACAATTGCTTTTAGCGAGCTGAAAAATGACTCTACAGCAAAACAAAAAAATAGGCATATTCTGATTTTGTCTAGGCTATACGAATTTCCAGTCGCCCATGAACAATTAAATAGTCGCTTTTTTGGACTACTCTAATATATATATTTATTTATTTCCTCTATTTGAAGCATAATTATTGAAATATAACATGAGATGAAAAAGAAATTAAATAGGCAAAGTTTTGATGAGAATGTGCCCACTTATCGGGCAGATTTTTTCACTGTTGATGTTATTTTTTACGAATAAAACAAAAACTACACATCCTATCAAAAAGTGACCAATGACAAAGTTGTAGATCTTTTTTGAGTGCACAATTTTGGTTGAATTATAATTTGTCGTCTCTTCCATAGTTTGACCGTAAAATTAAATTTTTGGATTCTTCATTATTTTTTGTGCAATAAAAATGTGAATTTTCGATTTTTCAAGAAAATTCCAAAAGTCGTTATGATAATCTTGTAGGGCGTGCAAAAAAAAAAACATTTTTCTTGCCTTGACTTTTTTTCGTATCGTGCGTTGTTTGGCTGAAATGTTAATTTTCGTTTCTTCTTTTGGATTTTGAAAATGCTGTAACTCTGAAAATTTTGATTTAATCGAAAAATGTCATGCGAATAAATTGTTTGAATTTTTGAGTAATATGAACAGCCGCACATATAATTTTCAAATATTGAAAAAAATGGTCTAAAAAATTTTCAAAATGCGCTCACATTTTGAATTTTCATCCAAAATGTCTGGCTAACGAACTTGAGCTTGAGTTTAGGAGATTAAAAGAGTATAGCAAAGGCCAATCCGATCGGTCAATTCTTTCGAAAGTTATCGTGCTCGCAGACAGACATACCTACAGACAGACACATTCGTAACAACCTGTTTTTTGGGTTCAGGGGGTCTCAAAACGTAGACATTTAACAACCCCCGGGGGGCCCGGGCCCCAAATTTTACACAAATCTAATACCTTCTCTAGATGAGAATGTAAAAATTAGACATATATACGTGCAATATGGAAATTGACTTAGTAGGTTATGTTTACAATTACAGCTAATTCGTATACTTATTAAAGTACACTTACCAATATGTATAATACAACTTTATAATACACGAAAATATTTATCCTTGCCGGATGGCCACGTTATATTCACTTTCAAACTTGTATTATCGATACAAACGACACTCCAATTTACACAAAATTGATCTTAACACGTTGCACTTGCACAAACGGATAGCGTCAGCAATGTCCGCTTCTTCCACGTCATTTGAATATTGAGAATTTTCGCAGGTATTGACATTGATTTACAATATAGCCAAAATTCATTATTTCAAATCTTTTGAGTGAACAAAGATATTATAAGCCTAGATGCGGCACGGGGTATAGTTCGAGGAACTAATTGTAGACGGCGCTCCCGGCGAAAATTGCCCGATCCCCCCATGCCTCTCAACCCGCATATTGCGCCCACAACTCCTTTGCCCCCGCACTCTTCTCCCTCCGAACAACTCCATCGAATAGCCGATACTCAGTCGGTACATACTTGAAAATATAAAATAACAATTTTATATCAAAGATTTTTTAAACTATTATTTTCAATTATTCGAATAAATTGCGCATTAAGGAAATGTGTAAAAGATAAGATGTACGCTTGAGTTTAATTAAAATGTAATTATTTCGTAATAAATATTTTCAGCTGCTACATTTTTTATGGAAAAGATTAATTAATTAATTAATTAAATTGTTCTTTTGAAAAAGGGGCAGTAGAAATTCTACTAAATGAAACTCTACTTTTGCAAAATCTACACAGCTAATTCTACAGGCGAAAACTCTATACACAAGAATATTTATTAAACAAATGAAATGTTTTAAATGTAAACTCAACACTGTAAAATTACACACCGTAAATTTGTACACAAAATAATTGAAATTTTCCAAACATTATTTATTAAAATATTTTGTGTTGTATTTTTGTTTATTGTGTAGAGTTTATTTAAATTCACAAAATTTGAAGTATCATTTTGTATAGAATTTTACGGTGTAGGATTTATAACCATATTGAGTTGAAATTGAAAATAATCAATTTGTTTAATAAATATGATTATGTAGATTTCTCGCGTGTAGAATTAGTGATTTAGAGTTTTTAGATGTAGAGTTAAATTTTATAGAATCACTACCACCTCCCTCACGGTTATTATTAAGTAAACAATAATTCGTAAATTTTTATGTTTGTGTAATTGATTACGAATTAAATAAATTATAATTAGACAATACAATTGTATAATAGAATTATTTTTTATTTTATTCGATTTTTTATATATTATGGGTTGGAAATTCCACCGTTTTATAGATAATTCATCCTTTTGGCTTTGAAATTCAACAAATTGTTTGAAACCTCGTCTTTTTTGTAGAGCAATATTCTTTTTGCTGGAAAATTCACCATTTTGTTTTAAAATTGAACGACTTTGGTTGAAAGTGGAACTAGTTTGTTAAGAATTCATATTCGTTAAGATTCAATTCCTTTGGTTGACAATTTAACTATTCCATTTTTAGAAAATTAATAATCTGGGTTAAAAAGTCATCTTTTGGATTGAACTCTTGTTGAAAATTCATTTTTTTTAAAAGATTGATCACTTTAGTTGAAATTTTATCTGTTTGGTTGAAAATGTAACTATTTTGTTGAAAATTCGTTTTTTTTTGTTAAAAATTAATTTTTTAATCTGAAAATTGCACTTATCCATTTTTTGTTGGAAACAACTTTTACAAGTTGAAAATTCAGCTTTTTGGCATTTTCATGTATTTCATGTATTTTCTTGAAAATTCGTCTTTATGGTCGAAAATTTATCTTTTTGGTTATGAATTCATCCTTTTTTATTAAAAATGTAACTGTTTGAGTCAAAATTAGTCTCGTTTGGTTAAGGATTCAACAATTTGAAAGAAAATTAAAGTATAAGGTTGAAAATTAGCTTTTTCGTTAAAAATTCATATTTTGGTTTAAATTTAATTATTTGGTTAAAAATTAAACTATTTTTATGAAAATTTAACTTTTTTGTAGAAAATTAATTCTTTGGTTAAAAAATCATATTTTCGTGTTGAAAGTTAATGTATTTTGTTGAAAATTCATGTTTGTTCAAAATTCATATTTTTTCAAGATTCACCTGTTTGGTTTAAAATTTAACTTTCTTTGTTGACAATTCGGTGTTTTGGTTCAAAATTATTTGTTTTTATCTGAAAATTGCACTTATCCATTTTTGGTTATAAATGTACCCTTTATAAGTTGAAAATTCAACTACTTGGTAGAAAATTGATGTATTTTGTTGAAAATTCGTCTTTCTGATAAGAAAATTAATCTTATTTGTTCAAAATTCAATATATATTTCGACTTGAAATCTCAAGAATTAAAAGTGTTTCATACTGCATTCAATATGGTATTTACGTTAATTGTATTTGAAAGAATTTATTTCACCATATCATTACCCTATTTTCGTGAAAAATCACCCTATTTAATATGTCTAAAAGTAAGTTTTACATAAAGGCTAATACGAGGGGTTATATCAGTTGTCGGGCGTAGCGTAAATTACTAATTTGAGAAAATAAAAGACCCTGTGATCCTACTCTTCACCTTCTTACCTAAAAACCAGCTGTATAAAATGTGAACCCGAAAAACCGGGAAAGACATGTTTTTCTTGATTTACTTCAAGATTGTTGCTGGTATTGGAAAATTATTTCAATAAAAGTTGTTCATCTCTATGAAGTATGTACATATTTTTGGTTCTATCAATTTTTTTACCTTTACTTATTAAAGGACTCTATGAAAAAAATGAAACACCATTTTTAAACCCTTAAAACCCCTAATTGGATAGTTTTTCTCTGTTATCACAACAGTTCCACAAAAATTAATTTGAAGAAACAAATCAAATTACAAGTTTTTTCAATCCTTGGTCGGAAATTGTGCACAAGTACGAAAAAGTAGAACTACTCGTATTTTTACAGGAAAATACCAATGAATATAATAATTTTAAGAAGGCTAAGAAATTCAGATGGTCGTTTTAATCGAGGAAAAAAATTCCCGGGCATTATACGGTTCGCAACAAATTATTGAATACTTTTTAATTCTTTGGAATTCTTTTGCTTAATTTTAGTTTCCGAATTTGTATTTGGGGACATGTTGCCGATGAGACATTTAATTATACTTCAATTTCTCACTTATAAAGTTCTAAAAAAAACAAAAATAAACATTTTTAAACATACTTATACTACTGAGATATAATTGACTAGGATTATTCACAAAAATATATATCTTACAAGGGAGCGCCCGGTAGTGTGTTTTCTGTGTGGATTAATAATTTTGGTAAATAAAGTAAAGTATGCAAAAATAAACATTTTAAATGTTCTTTTTTAATGAAAAACAGTTCGCTTTATTTTCTATGAATGTTATTAATTTAATAAATTTGTTTAAATTTCCCAAACATATTCAAAATCAGAATATAAATGGAATAAAAATAATAAAAAATAAAATAATATAAAAATATGAATTATTGATAAATAAATTAATTAATTCATGCAAAAGATTTTTGAAGAATTCAGCCCCGAAGCTTACGTCTAAAAACCAGGTGCGCTACCGCCTGGAATTTCGGACAAGTTGGAAGAGGATATTTCTCAAGTCTATAAATTGGCGACGAACGATGTGTCTCATAGTCCTGAAAACTTGAAAGGATGTTTTCTCAAAACTGGCCAAACATTGGGTCCTATAGGACTTTCACAATTTTACTTTGGGGTCATGATAACATAAAAACCGTTTAAGAACATTCTTGTCAACGACACACCATTCTTTTTTTTTTAGTAATATCATAATCGAAGCCTTAGTTGCTGAGATGCACCCTATAAGGTTTACCGTTCCTACTGCTTTTGATTTTTTTGGGATTCTTTGAATACTTTGAATTAATTATAATCTGTTTGGATTTCTTTGAAGTTTTAAATTCTGATAAAGATAAAAATTGCATGTGGTTAACTCCCCTCGAATATTTAATGTTTAGTTTTTAAATTAAATTCTAATTAAATTAAAATTTCTTATTCTTGTAAATTTTCTATTTAATATAATTCGAATTGTAATATAGTTCAAGCTTTTTGTTGTTGAAAAGTCTGTCGTTTCTTCTTATAATATCTAATAGATTTTTCTATTAAACAATAAATCTGATTCAAGATTCATTGCTTAAAACGAAGTAAGACTTAACATTTTTATTTTCAATTAAATAAGACTCTAATACTTTCAGTAGAAATAGACATTGAAAGTATCAGACTCATATTTAATTTAAAAAAAAAGTTTAGGTTTTACTTATTTTTAAACAATGAAACTTGCATAAGATTTATTCTTTAATAGAAAAATCTACAAGATATTAGAAGGACAAACGTCGGGTCTTTCAAATAACACATTGAACTATATTAAAATAGAAATTATATTAAATACAAAGTTGAGAAGAATACAAATTAAAATTGAAATCTGCAGAAAAATTTAGCGATATATTAGTGACAGAATATTGGGGAAATTTAAACCATTGTTGTGTGTACTGAAATTTCAGTAGCAATAACTGAACTTTTTGGGAATCGATAGACATATGTACAGCAAAGATATATAATATCTTTGCATGCACTTTGGTTATTCGCGCTAAAAAAAATGTTTAAAAAATTTCTTGTTTGCAGAGTTTTTAAATTTTCTAAAGTTAAAACTTTTTTACATACCTAGAGGTCAAAAAAGTATCTATTTTTTCGGGTTTTAAACAGTTATTTTCTAAGAGATAATTCCTATTTAATTCACCCTCGTTTT
>CAKNYM010044587.1:419-14998 GCA_932195095.1 Andricus curvator | reverse complement strand
GCAGTGTAATTGACTTCGTTATTGCGGATGAAAGACTAAGAGAACTACACTGTAAAAAAATCTGTTGTGATATTTACAATTAGATTGTAATTTCACGAGCAGTGTATTTTAAATTACAATGTATAACCTGGTAAATATACCAATGTTGCTCCGAAATTCACGATCTACTCCAACTTCACCCCATGGAACAGTATGAAATAACTGTCCGATGTAAATTTACTATGTCTGACGATGGAAATTATTTGATCAGCTTGGCACGTAGTCAATTTACGTTAGTGAATAAATTTAAATATGCTTATAAATTAACACTTTTTTTGGTAAAGTTGCAGTATCTAGCATAATTTCACACACGGGTAGTATTGTTACGTCTTGGCATCCTGAGAAATTACAAACAGGACATAAATCGACAACCCATTGACAAACTGACAGAAAGACATGGCGCTTTGGACTTTATCATAAAATTACGTCTCAGAGCCTCTAATATTGCTCTAATAGTGATGAGTTCTATGTGAATAAAAAAAATATGTCTTTTTTATTCAAAACCATACCTGAGAAAAGTAATATGCGCTTTATTTATCCTGATACAGTGTTTGAAAATTTATAACCTCACGAACATAACCTAAAAATTGAAATGTGGTCCTGACAATTTACGTCCTGCATTTTTTTTTACAAAAGTGTGTAAATTTACATCGTCGCACGTAGGTCAAATAATTTCCATCGTGGTACGATGTAAAATTACACCAACTTTTTTTACAGTGTAGTCAAAGATACAAGAGTCATGAGGGGTTCCGAATGCAATACTGATCATTATCTTTTAATCTCTAAAATAAACTTAGGCCGGGGATGGAAAAGAAAGAGAACAGAAAAAACGAAACAAACTCGAATAAAGATTGAAAATTTACAGAAACCGGAAGTGCGAATAGAGTTTCAAAATAAGTTAAGCGAACGCATAGATAGGGCAACTTGGGAAGCGCTTACGAGCATTAAAGATATAGAGGGCGCGTGGGCTTTATTACGGGATATCATTGTTAAAACTGCAATTGAAGTGTGTGGTACGGCAGTGGTAGGAAGAAAGTCTGGTGATGCATGGTGGAATGATGAAATTCAAGCAGCCCAGCGAGAAAAGAAAAAAGCGCACAAGAGAACATTAAACATGACAGGTCTTAGCGATGAGGAGAGAAATAGACTCAAAAATGATTACAAAGACAAAAAGAGGAAAATGAAACGACTAGTCAAGGAGAGTAAAGAAAAAATCAGAACAGAAGAAGAGAACAAAATACAAAACGGCTTTGGAGGAATAATGAAACTACTATATAAACAGTTGAAGGAAAGTAAAAGTACAGAGTTTGCTAGCATGAGAAACAGCAAAGGTGAAATGCTATATGATATAGACGGGATAGTAGACGCTTTAAAAGACTCTTTTAAAGAACTATTAGGAGGTGAAGATATAGGACAACAAAACTGCGACATAGAACATAATGCATTAGAAAACCCAATTGAAAAAGTCTGTGTCACTGAGGTCGGAGACATAATTAAGAACTTGAAAAACGGTAAGGCTGCTGGCATAGACAGTATTAGTGCTGAAATGCTCAAATACGGTGGCGAGTACATACCTCACAGGTTGTGCGAATTAATAAATTTATGTATCGAGACGGGGAAAGTCCCAGACGATTGGAAAAAAGCGATTATCGTACCAATATACAAAAGAAAGGGAGATAAAAACAACTGCAGTAATTACAGAGGTATCAGCCTACTAAGTACCGTAAGTAAAATATACTCAAAAATACTTATTCGTAGGGTAATGGAAATCACAGAAGAAAAAATATGGGAAGTCCAAAGTGGATTTATGCCAGGAAGATCATGTACAGATCAGATATTTAGCCTAAGACAGATCACAGAAAAAAGCTTGAGAGTAGGAAAGAAAGTTTTCTGTGCATTTATTGACCTAGAAAAAGCATTTGACACGGTAAATAGAAGTAAACTTTGGGAAGTTCTTAAAGAATACGGAGTAAATGGAGGGCTCCTGCAAGCAATAAAAACAATATATACAGGTAGTAAAGCGAGCGTAAGGGTAAACGGGAAACTGAGTGACTGGTTCGATATTACGCAAGGCGTGAAACAAGGATGCGTTATGTCCTCGTGGCTATTTATCATATTCATGGATAAGTGTCTAAGAACTGCACTCTTCGACGAAGAAGGTGTAGATCTCCAAACAGTTAAGGTACGTGGGTTAGCTTTCGCAGATGACAAGATTGTTATGGCAGAATCAGTCGAGGACTTGCAAAGAATGTTATATAAACTTCATACAAGCATGAAGGACATGGGACTCAAAATTAACGTAAATAAAACAAAAATCATGGTGTTTGAGGGAAAGAGTGAGAAAACAATGTGCAACATTGTCCTAAATGATGAGAGATTAGAACAAGTTGACAAGTACGTATACCTAGGTAGTCTATTCACTAGCGACGGAAAAATAGATGGGGAGTTAGATAGGCGCATAAATAAGGGTAAACAGGTTATCGGTAGAGCAGGGTCCATCCTAACAAATAAAAACATATCAAAAAAAGCTAAAATGGCCATACACAATTCTATATTCGTACCGACTGTACTATACGGTAGCGAGACATGGACCTGTCAAGAAAAGGACAGGAGTAAAATTAACGCGATCGGCATGAAACCTCTGCGCATAATATGCGGGAAAACACTAATGGACAAAGTCCGAAACGAGACAATCCTCAAAGAATGTGGTGCAAAAGAGACAATAGTTGACACATGGGAAAGAAATCAGTTAAGATGGTTCGGACATCTTGAAAGAATGAAAGATGAACGACTGACCAAACAAGTGTATAAAGGTAAAGTAAATGGCAGAATGCCCAGAGGTAGACCGCCAAAAGAATGGTTAGAATCTGTAAATGAGACATTAATCCGTAGAGACATAAGAAGCCATAGGAACACAAGAGCTTGCATGAAAAAATGCATGGACGTGAAGGAAGCTAGAGTAGTATGCCAGGACAGAAAAGTGTGGCGACAAATAGTTTGTAAACAGAGTGACAGTAGAATGAATGACGCCTGAAACAAAGATCTTGGATACTAATGGGCCCAAGTGGAGAACCATACATAACAATTCTGTGAGGCTCTTCACTTGGGGTGATCGCTAGAGAGATTGATCAGCAACCTGGGTCGGAGCAGTGTTGCGGAGTAAACGTGTCATTTAAATAAATAACACGAGAATTCCAGATCAATCTAAAATATATATACCTAACACTTATATACCTATCCACCTCATACCTATATTCCTACCTACCTTATACCTATATACCCATATACACACTACTATTCTCCAACCGAGCAAGTCACGCCTACCCCGAAAGGGAAATGGCTTAATGGTATAATAATAATAATAATAATATATATACTATACTCCTATACTCCTGCCAAAAAAGGCAACTTGTCCAACCCAGAGAATTACAGGCCAATAACTTGTTTGAACACGCTGTATAATATCTTCACAGCTGTCCTCAACAACAGGATTGTTCGACGAATTGAGCCTGTATGGCGAGAGATGTACGAACAAAGTTGCTCGAAAAAAGGTGTAGCAGGCTGTCGAGAGAACCTGCTAATTGACAGGTGTGTCTGTAACGACGCTGCAGCCCATCAGCGCGTCCTGTCAATGGCCTGGATTGAGTACCGGAAACCTTTCGATTCAACCTCTCATAGGCTTATCATCTGTCTGTTGGAAAGCTTCAAGGGACATCCACACATAATGAGATGCATAGAGAGATTGATGCCTCTTTGGAAAACTAGATTTACTGTCTCATCTAGAAATTATCGTGTGACAACGTACAACGTCACCTTCCAGAGGGGCGTCTTTCAAGGTGATACCATGAGCCCTTTGCTTTTTTGCATCACACTTCTGCCTCTATCTCTCGCACTACGAAATTCTCCTGGATACCTCTGTGGCGACACTAATCAGCGCGAGCATAAGGTCACTCATGTATTTTATATGGATGACCTGAAGATCTATGCCTCTGGTAAAAGCAAACTTCAAACTGCTATAAATATTGTCAAGAACTACACAGGAGAGATTGGGATGGACTTTGGCTTGGACAAGTGTGCCAAAATTCATCTGAAGAAAGGAAAGATTACTGGCGTTCCCAAGGACCCTGAGCTAGTGGATATAAGTGTTATCAGACATCTTAATACTGGAGAGACCTATACATACCTGGACGTGCCTCAAAACCGCATTGAGGACGTAACATCAGTGAAGGAATCGCTCCGAAGCAGATACAAGCATCTTCTTCGACAGATTTGGTCTTCCAAACTGTGGGCGTTGAACAAGGTATCTGCGACTAACATGCTTGCCGTCCCGGTTCTACTCTACTCGTTTGGGGTAGTTCAATGGACGAAGAACGAGCTTAAGGCCCTTGATGTCATTACACGTAAGATCATGCATATGCATAAAAGCTTGCAGTGTCTTCATAACCGGATTGTTCTAAGTACAGCTTACATCGTTGCGAATGGCAGAGATCCTCTCCTAAAGATGGTCAGGAACCACGAGATGATTGGTGAAGGAGCGTTCCTTTACTAAGCCGCGGAGCAAGTGGCCGAGACCCTTGGCCTGAATTTTAACATCATAAGTGAGGAGACTGCATTACTTCATCTAGATGATTCACTTCTAAAAACCAAAGTGAAGAAAGCAGAGGTTGAAAATTTTCACCAAGAGCTACTCGACAAGAAAATGCACGAAAAACTTCCACAGAAATGTAGAAAAACAATCCTTGTCGAAGGAGCAAACTTTTGCTTTCCTCAAATCATCAGGGCTTAATTCAGGTACAGAGGGTTTTATTTTCGCATGCCAGGACGGTGTCATTTCCACCTTAGCATACCGTGAGCGCATTTTATGTCAAGAAGTTCCCAGTGATAGGTGCAGAGCGTGTCATGCACACGCTAAGTACCTAGAACACATACTATCAGGGTGTCCGACCCATGTGGGAACGACGTATATCTACAGACCTAATGCGGCCCTAAGAGTGCTTTATTACCATCTTTGTCGCTCTTACGGCGTTGGCCGCGACCCTGCCCTGCCGAATGCTCCAAGGGAGATAGAGTCGATTGTCCGAAACGAGAAGTGCCAAATTTTCTGGAACTACGATTTTCGGGCAGCAGACTCCGTTGCGCACACGAGGCCTGACATCGTTCTCCAAGACTTCGAGAAACGAACTATATTCGTGATCGAATTCTCGGCTCCGTCCGAATACAACATCACTGCAAAGGAGAAAGAAAAAGAGGAGAGGTATCAAGACCTTAAAAGAGAGCTACAAAGACTGTACCCAAAATATTCGGTACAAGTAATTGTCCTTGTGATAGGTCCTCTCGGAGGTGCGAAACTATCACTGCACTGTAAAAAAATCTTTTGTGATATTTACAATTAGATTGTAATTTCACGAGCAGTGTATTTTAAATTACAATGTATAACCTGGTAAATATACCAATGTCGCTCCGAAATTCACGATCTACTCCAACTTCACCCCATGGAACAGTATGAAATAACTGTCCGATGTAAATTTACTATGTCTGACGATGGAAATTATTTGATCAGCGTGGCACGTAGTCAATTTACGTTAGTGAATAAATTTAAATATGCTTATAAATTAACACTTTTTTTGGTAAAGTTGCAGTATCTAGCATAATTTCACACACGGGTAGTATTGTTACGTCTTGGCATCCTGAGAAATTACAAACAGGACATAAATCGACAACCCATTGACAAACTGACAGAAAGACATGGCGCTTTGGACTTTATCATAAAATTACGTCTCAGAGCCTCTAATATTGCTCTAATAGTGATGAGTTCTATGTGAATAAAAAAAATATGTCTTTTTTATTCAAAACCATACCTGAGAAAAGTAATATGCGCTTTATTTATCCTGATACAGTGTTTGAAAATTTATAACATCACGAACATAACCTAAAAATTGAAATGTGGTCCTGACAATTTACGTCCTGCATTTTTTTTACAAAAGTGTGTAAATTTACATCGTCGCATGTAGGTCAAATAATTTCCATCGTGGTACGATGTAAAATTACACCAACTTTTTTTACAGTGTGGTTCGTTATCTTAAAGCCATACCCGCGTGCCAAAAATATGCCAAGGCACTTGCGAGATGGATGCAGAAAGCTGTCATCCTTGGGTCGCTTCGTGTCCTCAAGACACACGAGGGTTTCGCCGGCCTGTCGTTGTGATTTCGTCGTTGCCCATGACCACCCATCTCACGGTTGTGAGACGTGGCCGTGGGTGTGATTTACCGCGGTGCTACTGGGGGCTATTGACATTTTTTTGGATGGCAGCTGCTCGTAGTGGGACCCTGCGGTGGTTGTTTAACTTTTTTTTTAAATTATATATATATATATATATATATATATATATTAAATACAATTCAAATTTAATCCAATTTAAACTAATGAAACTGACTTAAGAAATCGTTAAACGGCAGGAATGTCGAAAAGGCCCAAACCACCAGAATTATAAATGACAAGTTCCAGTAAACTGGAAAAACTATTTAACTTATCTAAACCTACCCACCCCCGCTTAAGGTAAAGTGCAGCATTACTTGATCCTTATTTCACATGTTTCAGGCTTATGGTATCTGAGCAAGTATAAATTGCTCAACGAGACGAGATACTTGAAATTCGTAAAGAAACTAGTATATATGATTGCATAAAAAGAAAGGGATCTTGGTACATTTGACAGGCCTAGGTACAGCTTAAAAAGTCATTGACTTGAAATACACCACTGCTATTTAATTCATCTTATATTAGTGTTCTGTCACACTAACTAGTGTAATAAATTTACTTTTGACTGCAAAAGTGAAAAAGGTGTTATTAATTTTAATAGTACGGCTTGTACGAGATTGAAAGCGTCAAGAAACAGAAAGTTATATAAGTGCTATGTTTAAAATAGTAAGTAATAGTAAGTTGCAAATGACTTTTAAATCAATTCTTTGCAGATCGGTTCATTGCTAAGTTCTAAAAATATATTCATAAAAATAGAAGCTGAAACAATTTATTATGCCATGAGTCGATAACAAACGTGTTAAGTTTGCAATTTGTGAAAAATACAAAAAAAAATTCCAAATTTATGTTTTAGGAAATCCACTTATAAACAAAATTTACACTTGCAAAAATGATATTTTTTCAATGCTGTCAAAAAATCAAAACATCAAATTTAAAATTAGACAAACCCAAAGACAAACATCTATTCCTTACAATCTCTGCACATTTTTAAAAATAAAATAAACAATTTTGATTTTATTTGGCGTTTTTGTACATATAATGTTTCATCTCATCAAATAATTAACTGCTCCTATTCGTAACATGTAATAATCCGAAAAATTTTGTTCAGGATCAACCACTAACAACTTAATCTCATTTTAAGCGAAGAAAGATAATAATTAATAATAAAAGAATTAATGTTTTAAAAAACTGATGTCATATGAAAAAATAATGTTAAAGAATTTTTGGCCGTGTCTAGGTCCAGCGAAATTAGGTGAGCGTATGCCAAATATTTTCAGTGTGCGTAGACACTTCGTTAAATGCTGTATTCTATCTATTTTACGTATTTTACTACCCCTGTGTATAGGCCACCAATCTTACTGTCTTGCAAGGTCGATAACTCAGATCCCTAGACCTAGATGTGAAATTATTTTAATTGAATAATAATTAAAAATTGTAATTCTTTAAAAAAATGATAAATTTGTATCTTTTATAAACTTGGACAAGTTTTAATTACAATTTATTTGAAAATTTTAATGTTCGTGAAAGTCAGGTTGACAAAAAATTTTAAGTTTTTTAACCTTATTTTTCAAGTCAAGATGATTTTAATTTTGGAATTAATAATACTTACTATTTAAACAAAAAGAATGTTTTGAGATTTTGTAGTCTTGATATATTTTCTATTTTAAATTCAAGCCATTTTATCAATTTATTCATAATTTGGAACAACGTTCTAATGCTTAATGATCTATATAAGAATAATTTTGCGAATAATTAATAATTTTTTTATTCTTTTACTGATGTAAAAGCCGGAATTCTACAGCTTTTTCCCGAAATGAATATCAACTACAGAAAATAAATTCTCAATATCAGCCATATAAGCTCACAAGGCGGACTTCCAAAACAACAGATTTCAATATCTGTCAAAACTGAAAAAATGTATATATCTACTTTTATTTTTTAAACACTTTGATTTAAATTTATTTTCCAATTAGAAAGAGTGAAGTTTTCATGTGAAATTTCGAACCTCTCCGAATGTGAGCATTTTTTTTTTGTATCACAAATAATTTTAGAAGAAAACTGTAGAATTCAAGCTTTAAAATAGGCCTAAGAAAAAAAAATTTAATATTTTTAAAGATATGTTTACAATTAAATAGATCAGTGAAATTTCAACTTTTTAAAGAATATGTGAAAGGGAAATGGCTTAATGGTATACTACTACTACTACTACTACTAGACGCAATCTTTTATGAAATTTTGACATATCAAAATGAGTAGAAAAATTATTTTTGAAATAAATATATAAGAATTAAAACTTAGTCAAAGCAAAGAAGGCTACATGAGCCTACAAAAGAAAAAGGTTTCGAAGCCTATTTAGTCAACAAAAAATAAGGTGGGTTCTGTGGGATATGGGTGTCACGTGGGTCAGGGTCGCGAGGGCTATATGGGGTTCCGTGGGTGACGTGGGTTTTTCGAGGAATATGGGGATCCCATAGTATCGTAAGGGTCCCGAGGGATAGCTGGGATGCCGAGAGATAGGTTAGGTCCCGTGAAATAAGAGAGGTCCCGAGGGACAGGAGGTTCCCGTGAGATAGGTGGGGTGCAGTGGGTTAAGTTGCTCCCGTGGTTGAATATGTTGGGTTTCAAGGGATAGGGTGTGGTCTCGAGGGATAATAATAGTCCTTATAGTATAGTAAGGGTCCCGAAAGATAGTTGGGGTCCCGTGGGATAGTAAGTGCCCCGTGGGATCTTGTGGGTTAGGTTGTGTCACGCGGAATACTAAGGGTTCCGAGTTATAGGTGGGGTTCCATGGTTTAGGTTGGGTTCCGAAGCATAGGTGGGATCCCATGGGATCGTTTAGGATTGGAGGATTGGGTGGTGTCGAGGTATACGGTGTTCCTCGTGAAATAGTAAGGGTCCCGAGGACTACTATAGATGGTGTTCTGTGAGTTAGGTAGCGTCCCGAGGGATAGGTCCAATTCCCTCGGATAGTACGGATCCCGAGGAGATAATGGAGTTCCGGGGAATAATAAGGTTACCGAGGGATAAAGTGGAGTCCTGTGGAATAGGTTGAGTTCCATGGGATAGGAGGGGTTCCAGAGACAGGGGGTCCTGGGGAAAACGTGCAACGGACCGACACCCGACCAAAACTACAAGGGTTTCAGCCCGGGGCTATGAAGCCCTAAGAATTGAATAATAATTCAAAATACATATTATTGGTAGCTTTAAAAAAGTATCTTTAACCATTATTTTACGCAGTACTTGAAGCGAGTTACTTTATTTTGTAACTGCAACTCTACCTTGTTCGTCTTTTCAATTTAAAAAATGAAAAAACGTACTAAGGTGCACGAAATTTATATTCAATGAAGAAATGAAAATATAATTGTACGCTGTAAACCAGATAACAAATTTAAATTACTCGTGTATTTTGAGTTCTAAGTACCTGCTGCTCTCTGGTTGGACTTTATGTGAATCACACTTTCCGTCTCCGAATCTGAACCTAACCAGTAGGTGGTGCCACTGCGATCAGAATCGCTCTGCAAGTCGTCCGACGTTTCCTCGAGAATCGTCTCCAGGAAGTCAACTTGTTGCATTAGTAATGTATCTATAATAAAAAAAAATTAAATTAAATTAATAAAATAAAAACATTTTTTAAATACTTTTAAATCACCGGCTATTATTTTATAGTAAAGAATACCTCAATCTCTTTCTCTCAAAATATATATTTTTTAACTTTTTGAGTTCCTATTGAAAAAATCCGCGAGGAACGAAATCCGCGAAGATTAATTGACTGACTCGCGGATTTCTTCGAGGAATCCGACAATTCTGGCGGATTTCCTGATCGTGATTTCCTCGTCCGAAAATAACACCACGAGAATTTCCTTAAATTTTTTAATAGGGTATAATAAAAATTAAAAGAATGAATATTATGCTTCATGGGAATTTTTTAAATATACTAATTTCAATAAGAAAAATTCCATATATTTAAAAATAAAGTTGTATTACCTATCAAAATGTTAACTGTCTATAATAAATTTATATTCTTTAAATCTATCTATAGATATCTTCTCTACCTCTCATAATAGTATTATAAGAATTTTGACACTGAATGATTGCTATTCTGATTACTCATGCTGATCCAATATTTTATTTTTATGCGAAAATCCATTTTAATCTTAGTGGACTGGCGATATAATACAAACTAGGCCACTTTAATGAACTGCAATCGCGATAAGTAGCCACGTCTGCGTAGCCTGTAAGGCATTCCTATTCCAGAATTTCGTCGGCGAAAGTGAAACGGCACTGCGTTCAGTAGAAGCGGCACGAGATCCTCATCAACGAGTACCGACGTCAGTCATACTTAAAACCCTCCACAGACTTAAATATCTAAACAAATAACCCTTGTTCCCTCTTCGCTGGACTCATTAAGTAATTATCATTATTACCAAATTACCAAGCAGCGATTTAAATTTAGACTAACATTTGCTCTATCATCTTTTAACGATAGTACTCCTTCGAATTACCCTTTACAGCACAAAAATTTGATTCTATCGAGGATTCTATCAATATGCTGAAAAGAAATAAAAATAGAAAATCATGCAGAAGACTGTCATCATATATGTTTTTCTGAACGAGAAGTTCTTTGATCGAAAAAGGACCCCTCTACCCCCTCAATCCACCTCCCTCTCACTCGTAAGCCCTTTCGTATGTGCACCTCACCCCTGCTCCTCCTTAATTACCCCAGCACCACTTCCAGATATGCTCCTCACTTTAATCCTTAACATCATTTCTCTCAACACCTCGCCCAATCCGTGCGGCATTATAATCAACTTGTCCTCTCTACAGAGTCTACAGTCTACACCACCACCCCTCTACAACCCTATTCCCCTCTAACCCTGCCTCTCTTAAGCCATCATCCGCCTCTATTCAATCAAAACACTTCGCACCAACCTTCTTGAGGTATTCAATTTAAAATTGAACTACTTTCAACGAAGGCCGTAGCCAGAAAAATTTTTCGGAGGAGGGGGGGGGGGATATGCAGCGGCACACAGGAAAGTATATGTATATTATATACATGTTTCAAGAATTGGGGGTTGGTCAAATTGGGAGTTGGTCTTATACCGAAGATCTTATTTCCGCAGAAAATCAGAAAACATTAAAAGGTCAGTCAATGTGTCTTGTTGCAAAGAAAAACTTTTTGAGTTACAGTAGTATTATATTTTTCAAATATTGAATAAGTTTCTCTTATATAAACTAAAATAAAAAAAGCATCACAAATACATATACGGACTTTTTTTAAATTGCATTTTTGTGTACCTGGGATCGAATTATATAGAAATATACGAGAAAAGTAAATATTAAAAAATCTACAATATTTCAGGGGATATTAATATTTTACGAACATATTGAAATATACGGAAAATACTTTTTTTGTAATGACTTTACAGAATGACTGAGCTGTTCAATGACTTCATTTAGGACTGATGTTTTAAAGAATTTGCATACATTTTCTGGTATTTTGGACAAACAATGAACATTTTAGTGAATGTCAAAAAACAGCACACAAAAAACTACTGCACAGAAAAAATAAAGTTTCATTTTAAACAATGATACGGCTTCAAAATATACTGAAACAAAATTGAACGATAATTGGTTCGTATTGAGCAATACGAATATTGTATTGAAAGCAGTTCAATTGTTTTTCAGTTTTGACATTGATCAAGATAGCGAACATAAATGAAGTTCAAAATGAGTTTGTAAGAAAATTAAATGAAACAAAAGTGAATCCCTAGTTTTTCCTGTGTGGACGAAACTAAACGTAGGTACAGAAATTGCGGGTGAAATTATCTTTTTCCGAAATGTTTCCTGGCACAGTTGCTCATCAAATTTGCACTTTAACACTGCGAAAAAACCAAGAGAAAATAATTAACGGAGATCTCCAACGCCTTCTTATTCACCTGCTGCACTTTATTCCTTTTTATTATGGAGCAACCACGTACGTAATGCAACTTCAACGTTTATTACTTCCATAACGGAACCTTACTTTGTCCTTACTTACCCATCAAAATTTTGTTTTCTGACACGATTAATACCGATTTTTCCTTGGATTTTCCAGAAAGGACCAATTAAAAAAAATGAAGCTAATTTTTTTATAAAACATTCTTTCACTGAATCAAACCTGGATCTTAATTAGATTTTTCTAATACTAACTATGAATAATTCATCTACCGTGAAGTAAGATCACGGCAATGCAAATCAATTCTCGTAACAGTATAGTCATATTGTGCATTTCTTAAATATCCCACCGAGCTCAGCAGATTGTTTTTATTTTATTTTTTCAAACGATAGTCAGTGAGTGCGAGTAAGTTGATAGTTTCTGGTTTCTGCTACCAGTGAAATGAGTCAGTGCACACTGCTCAATAACAAAAGCATTAGTGTCGAAGTACCTCACGTTAGAACGATCCTCAACAAAAATAAATTATGTAAAAGAAAAAGATACAGTCAAGAATGCTGACATTGCTGACATAGATAAAAAGTAAGACTATCTTTTCAGGTTCAAAGCTTTAAGGAGTAAATCGTTTCTCGTTATCATCTTCACTAGCGTGCTTAAAACAATAAAGGGAACTGTGAATGGATAGGTAAAAAAGAGGATTTCTGAACTTCCATCTTTGTATGGCTTGATGTCGTGCAACTTCATTTACTTTTACAGAATAATCATTCCCGGAACGCGTCGACTTCTTTCGTGTCATCTGGAAATTATCGAATTTCAGCATTTAAGAACAAGTAATATGAGTTCAATGAATGAGTATTCTAATAGTCATAATTTTGTAGAGTTTAGAGTAAGGTGATTCAAAATAAGTGAATAAATTGTAGGATTAAGAAAATCTAAACAATTGTTTTTAATTTTATTGAATAGGTCAGTAACAATACTTATAAATATATTGGAGAAAATTATTATAAAAGTTTAATTAAAATTTCTTGGTAACAGAAGCAAAAATTTGACTTTTTATTGTTTGTGGCGAGTGGAAACACGATGAAAACAATTGACTTGCCAATCAAATTTCTCAGAAACAATTTCTTTTAGAAAGTCATTTTCAAAAAATAAGAATGGGGTGGAGAGAAAATGCAGAAATTAATTGAATCATTTGCACTGAGCAAAAAAAGTTGTATTTTGGCATTCGAAAAAAGTACTAAGAAAATGTTTTAAATCGGTTAATGTCTTATGTTCAGTTTTCGAATTTAAAAACTCAAAATGAATTCCCTACGGGCCAAAACATGATGTCGAATTTTTTTTAAGTAATGTTTTTTGTAGAAAACAACTATAAAAAAATCTGCCCGCTTCGCGGGCACATTCTCATCGCGCGCTTCGCGCGCGGCTCGCTTCGCTCGCAAGTTTCAGCGCGCCTAGGGCGCGCACCTGTTGGATCTCGCGCTTCGCGCTCGATTATATGTTTATCTCGCGCTTCGCGCTCGATAATGCATTCACCTCGCGCTGCGCGCTCGGACACATTTGTCGCCTAGGTTTTCACACTTCGTGTGCTCGCTATTGCGCGCTTCGCAGGCTAATACTCTCTTAGTAAGCTTCATCGTTATGACCTGCTTTTGGTTTAATTATGTCAGTTTTACATAAAAATAAGAACTAATTTACTTAAGGTTCTATCGACCTTAAGGAACACATTCTCATCACGACACTCGCGCTTCGCGCTCGATATTTGGTATGATCATCATGTGAACCTCGCGCTTCACGCTCGTTTCTGTTCATCGTATAATAGAAACCCAAAAGTTTGAGCGCGCTTGCTGCGCGCAATTTGGTCGTCGCGCTTCGCAACGACCATATGTTCAATGTTCTTCAGATAAAAATGACTAAAGTTGTATTTGATTTAAAACGAAGAAGATAATTCCTTTACTTCAGCGTATATTTCCGTATCTTTATAATAAATCCTACAATCAGAAAGATTTTTTTCCAACTATCTGAAAAGGGGGAGAAAAAAAGTATTTAAGTCGTTTTTGGAACATATATCTTGCTTTTTCATTCATAATCAAACCGACCCCTTGACTACCATGTGATTCCCTATCTACTCCTGACCATATTTCAAAACCTCAATCAAAGTTTCAGTCCATTCCGAGGCTACTTTATTGTTTGTATTATTCATGTTTAGATTGTACACCCAACTACCACCTTTATGCGCGAAATTTGCTGTGCGAGTCGAAATCATGCCCAAGTTAAGTAGTGATTCGTCGTATAGTGGAGAGTCCAGTTCTTACGTCAGTCCCACCAAAACTTCTGTTACGGGGGGAGGGGGGGG
>CAKNYM010044586.1:105479-120268 GCA_932195095.1 Andricus curvator | reverse complement strand
CTTTTTTGGTATTCATTTCTAATGCCTTCAGGGACATGATTGTGAAGAAAAAAAAACTTTACCTTTTTTTTCTGGAAATCTACCTTTTTCGAGCTAATTTCCCCGGACTATTTCTTGGTTCATTACTTCGGAATGAAATGTCAACTGCAGCTAGATCTTAAATGGAAAACTGTTCTGTAAATCTTATTCATTAAAACAGAAGCGGGTTCTCTCAACATTTCAACGGAGAAAAAAAGAGAATACCTAACGATTGAAAAATTATATAATAGAAAAAAATGAAAATAGAAGAATTAAAATTAAACTAGCAATCATAATAAGAAATAAAGTAGAAGTGGGAATTCAAAAATGTGTAAAAAAAATTTTGAACTGTACAGAGATTTTTTATAACTAATATTAAAATAAGAATTATAATATTCTACAGAAAGACTCCCTTTTGTTCAGGTTTACGTGTACGTATATTTTTCATTGTAAAAACGGCAGGGATCGTTCACATATTACGTATATCGCGTTTTTCCTTTGTTCAAATAAAGACGGGATCATTCTCTGTTTTTAAACTTCCGGCAATTTCATAATTGCCGTAAGTTTAAAAAAGACACAACAATATAAATTAAAAGAAAATCGCGTTACGAAATACTTGAACGGACCCCGACCCGCAGATATAAAACTTCTCATTTTGAGTATAAAGAGACATAGTTTCGCTATTAGCCGCGTATAAAAAGTTTATCATATTTACTTAAATTCTAATCAGAGAAAAAAGACTATCAAACGTGGCGCTTTTTCACATCAAACGACTCATTTTCTCACTTACATTTTACGATCACCAATTATCATTATAAACTCTACTGTTTATTGGTTATTAATTAGTATGCAAACCACCAATGCCTGCCAATGCCCTTCGATTTTGCACGCACTCACGCACATTTGTCACATGCCTTCCTGAAACGTAGTCTGAAAAAAGTAAAACTTCCAAAACTCGGAAAACACACTTTTGACAACAATATTACGAGAATTCATCCAAACTTCTAAGTACATTAGCTTCTAATTGAAATTAAAGTAAACATTTAATAATATTCAAGTCTCACATACATGCAAATGTAATTAGAGGCGTTTAAAAATTAAACACTTTATAATGTCAAAAGACTTAAGATACGTCAATCGTTTTCTGTTTTTCTTTTTTTAGCTCCCCAACCCAAAATTCACATCTGTGAGAAATTGCATATTAACTTTTGTAAACATTTTTCTGTCAAATTGCTTTAGACGTCGTTTTGTAATCTGAATTCTCTTTTGATTTCCATCGAGGACACTTCTTTGAGCAACTTAATTTCAAATAAAAAAACCTCGTAGTAGATATCGCTAAAGCTAATTATTATTGTCCTACACGGACAAGTTGAGTTTACAAAAATGTTCATATAGAATTACAAAATTTCCCTGATTCTGAGATTAAATGTCGAGAGTCGATTTTTCTCTAATTCTAATTGTAAAGAAGAGATTGACTTGTTTTTCGATTAGCAACTAGCAATTTTCATAAAATGAGATATTCTCACAATCAAATTATTTTTTGTGTTATTTCGACCCTGTCAATTAATACAATCATCTTTCTTGGCTTTTAAGGCAGTTACCAGAACGCTGGCATCGATACCAAAAATATGAGCATTTTTCTTGTGCGTCTCCGATGCACGTTTCAGCAAAAAATATGCGAAACTGTACGAGTGCTTTTCGATTTTTTTATACGATTATTTTTCGCTCTTAACTATATGTATATATATACACTGACTATGGTATTCTCTAGCCAATATCTGGTTGCAAAATTATTGTTCTTTAAAAAATCACGTTGTTCTAAGACTAATAATACACAAAAAACGAAATAGGTTTCACGCCTGAATCTCTCAACTGAAATAAAAAAAAAACGCGAAAACCACTCTTTCAAATATTCGACACAGATTTTAACAAACTGACCGTTGAGAGATTCATGTAAGCTCCTTTTATTTACATAAATCAGTATTTGAAATATTTCTATAGAGAGAATGTGACTATTTTTTCTGGGTTTTTTGATTTATTCGTTTTCTCTTTGAAAAGAAATAATCAAATAAAATAAATGCAACGTACTTTTCTCTTAATTGTACGTTTTTCGTGATGCAGTTTCGAATAAAAGCTAAGCAACTTATTCAAACCTTACAGTAAAAAATTCGAAAAACTCTCTGCATTAATACAACACAACATTAATGAATAAATAAATGTTCCTTTCTTCTCTAAATATTTTTCGCTTAAAACTATTACAACTTTTCGAAAACCTAGCTTCGTAAATGTAAACTGGGAAATGCAGTCTTGGCTTTTTTAGAGTAATTATTCATTGAAACTAAAAATATTTTCACGTTTAACACAACATGGCCAGAAAATTATAATTCTACACAAATAGTTTAAAACAGTAAAATTATGAATTGTAAATATATTTAAAATAAAACAACAGAAAAATAAAATAACGAAAATAAGAATTACGAAACATGTATACAATTTTCTAAAATTCTAAAATCTTCTTTCAAGATTTTCCCTCTTCAGATTCCATTTTTTAGACTTATGGCCAGAATCTTGAAGATTCAAATAAACGCAAAAATACTTTTTGCACAGATTAAACCTAAATCTCGTTCGCCTACATATTTTTATATTAACTTCAAACCTCACAGTATAGCTGCAAATTAAACTGTTTAAAAATTAAAAAATTCCAATACTTCAATTTTCCAATATCAGATTGTTCATTAATATTCAAAAAAATATTACGTTCGCGACTGAAAAGAAGCAAATAGGTATATTGAAAATGTCGGTGAACGGGAAAAGACTGTGAGGCCTGTTATTTGTTGAAGAATCTGTAATTCTCAATTACTTAAAGTTTCGTCGAGATATTTTTTCGACTAAACAGCAGCAGTGTCTTCCGTATTCCGAAGAAGCGTTGCAGCTTTGACGATGTCACCATCACACTGGTTAAGCATAACTTTGCAATCTTCAAGACCAACAAAATTATTTTCCTTCTTCAGCAAACCCTGAAGACGTTCGAGTTTAATTGCAGCGTGGATATTCCAGTTTGTGACATTCAAGGCCGCAACGCACGATTCTGGAGTCGACTGCCGCAACATTTTCAACATAACTCTGACCTCATCTGATTGTTCTCCATTTTGAGGACCACTAGTCCTAAGAGTATTAGGGCGATCGTAAGCAAAATCTAAAAGATCTTCACACGAAACATGATCCGATTGTCGAGACAGATCGCTATTTCGTGCCACTGTTCTCTCCTTTATTCTCTGATATTTTCCCGACTTGGTTTGAAAGTCTTCTGAACTAGACGTTGAAAAAGAATCTTTAGCCTGCGACTGTGATTGTACTTTAGGAGTAGGATTGGCATTAAAAAACGAGACGGTGGATGTCAAACTTTCTCGTGTTCCAGGAACGTTGCATTTAATTAAAGAAGCCAGAGATCTGTTGGAGGAATTGATATTAGAAGTTTCCGGTTTCATGCAACCGGTAGATTCTTCAAATTCCGTTGGAGTTGAATTTCTACTAAAGTCACTAGTATCAATGTTCTCCGGTGCAAACTTCGAGGCTGATGTTTTCGAGTCCACGCTGATTTTTCTATGAAAGTCGACAATTGGCGATTGTCTCGTTTCATTGACAGATGTGTCCTGCTGAGATTCTTCAGGGTCAGAGTCGATTAGATTGTCTGAGAATTCTAGGAGGTCCTCAGAGATGACGCTGCAACGGTTTATTCTAGTGTCATCGATGGGAAGAGAATCCAGGGCGGCCAATTCGGAGTCAATCCGTCGCTCGAATTCCTCAGGACTGAAACAATAATGGAAGAGTTTGGCTGAGAAAATTAAGAGAATTCAGATATAACCACAAGAAAAACGAACATCGCAAATTGTCTGAGAGAACTGATACACTCCAAGCATAATAAAAGGCTTGATGGGGTTTCAAAATAAATCCCGGATTAATTACCTGCTGGGCGCCAAGTCAGGCATGTAACCATCTTCAGAAAAACCAGGTCCCTCCAAACTGGAAGATCCCTCCTGGATCAAAAAGGATTGGTGTCCATCGACCTGATCCTCCAGGGGAGGAGTAGTTTCTGCCATCTTTGCGAGAGTTCTCGTCACTCCACCGCCGGGAATAATAAGAGGATGTTTCCTCTGATGTCTTGGTAAACTGGACTTAGGCTGAAGAGTCTTGGATCGATCCCTCGGTGGCAGAGGGATAGGATTTCCATCGACGTTATTTTGATTCTGATTATTTTCTATTTCCATCGAGTGATGCCTCTCAAGGTTCCTCGTGAATGGAACTGGAGGTGGTGCCTGAGAAGGTGGTGGAACTCGTTTTGGCAACGTTTTTGACCCATTATTATGCATATCGAACTGCAAAATCTGATCGCACCCCATATCGTCGGGATGAAATCCTGAAATTCCTGAGTGGCCCAAGGTAGCATGTTTGTTGCCCCGGATCCTTGGTCTGACGATGGGAAGTCCAGATCTCAACATTCGAAGTGGATTTGTGTCCGTGGTGCTTTCCATGACTGTTGTCCCAACAAGGCTGTTGTAGGCTTCCTTGGCTTCATCGGACAACGCAGCCTAAACAAGTCGTAGGGTAGGGAGAAATTTGGGAAAGAAGAAACAAAAAATTAAATTATAAAGGGCAAAACATAAAGAAATCAAGTTGCCTAAATTGTAACTAAAATAAATTTGAACAAAAACAACAACAAGAGGCTTCCTAGTCTTTGTTCTACATTTTAATCTTAAAATCTACCTAATGTCCTAATTCTAACTTTCACTTTATATTCTAGACTTAAGTGTGCATCGTGAAACAAAACATTTTCTATGCGTGACTCTCCAAGGAAAGATCATAGAAAGGAGTGATTTAAAAGCATCATCTCGTTCTGTGCATATCAAAATTGATAAAAAATTAGTCACGTATAAAAGTTATGATTTTCCGATCTGACGTTCTGTCAAAAAGGAAAGGACGTTTTCGATTTTTTCTTTTTCTAACAACACATGTATAAACGGTGTACAAAATGCGTATATGAGATGTGTCCCATGATTATTCAGAGGTCCTGCGATTTTTGGGTAGATTTTGAGATACTCTGGAATTATTCAAAGATTTAAAGAATTCACTTCCTAATTCACTGCATAACTCTTGAAAGTTTGCGTTAATTTATATATTTCAGTTTTACACTCCAAGAAAGATCTTACTCAAATCTAATTTTATTTATCTGATCTTGTTAAAAAATTGTACAGGAATTTCAATTCAATTATTTTGTTGTCTTTCAAGCGAAGATCATTTTCAAATTCTAGCTTTCTTAAAATTGAATTGGTTTTAAATTCGACAAGTTTGGTCATTTTGTCATATTTGGAACCCTTTTGGTTTGAATTCTTTATAAATTATAAGAATCTCGAACTTGAACTTTTTTCAAAACAGAAAACTTAGAATTACATGATCTCTTTTGAACCAAAATTAGAAAATAGGTATCAAACTGCAAAGTCTGAAAACGAGATTACTTTGGATTTAGGTTTGATGAAAATTCTTTTGGGGGACGAAAATTCTTTCAACCTTTTTTTTTTAATAAAAACGGGTAGTATTTTTTTTAATCTGGTATTTTTCAAAATAATGAAGATAATTCACTTTTTTCTTGATTATCATGGGGGGATTCTCATTTTTTCAAAATGCGCAAACAGCTGATTAAAAAGTTAAAAATTACCAAAATGTGGACGGTTTTTCTGAAAATAATTTTGAAAAAAAATCACCGGTTTGTTAATTTATAACTGTTTGAGCTGTTTTTTGCCGTTGTTCAAAAAATGAGAAACTCCCACCATAATCAAAAAGAAAAAGTAATTATTATCTTTATTATGAAAAATACCGCATTTTCAAAACAAGCTGTGCCCGTTTTTTTTTCAATTTTAAAAACATTTATTGCTTTCTACACGGAGAAAAAAATCGCACTGTTATAGTAGGGTGAGCACTTAGCATTACAGCACGGAACTTCATGTGCGAAATTGGTATGAATTTTTACCAATATTGGCATCAGGTTAGACATTTTTGGCATTAAATGTCCTGTACTATAAAAGAATCAAGCGCATGCCGTTATTGCTAGAGTCACATGCCCTTAGAGCAGTTGTGCCTTGCGGAAATAGCTCCAACTTTGCCTTGCTATGGTTGTAAGAAAACCCATCCTATTAGAGTATGAGCACTCTTACAAAAGAGATATTAGGCCACGCGCAAGCGCCGGTAGGCGTGGCCTAATATCTCTTTTGTAAGAGTACTCATACTCTAATAGGATGGGTTTTCTTACAACCATAGCAAGACGAAGTTCGAGCTATTTGCGCAAGGGATAACGGCTTCAAAAGCATGAAGTTTTGTACTTTTTTAGGATAAAGGGATTCCTGCTTAAAATGAATGAATTTTGTACCAGGATAGCAAGAATGAAACCTGCGACAAAAGCATGACTAGTGTTCTTACTATTATAGACATATTTTTTTCTCCGTGTATCATAAAACTTGTCTTACATCACAAAGAACACATACACGAAGTTTCGTGTTTTCTTAACAATTTGAGCGAAATTTAGGTGTACCACCGCAACTGTTTCCGAAAAATTCCGTGAGTATTTCCTGATACCAGAATCTGCCCAACACAGGACACCCTGATGTTCCCTGATAATTGCATACTACATATATAGCCATAGTACCGTTGAACCCCTACTTGTTAGTATGAAGTAGACGTGCGATACATGCAGACATGCTAAATACGATTCATGAATACAGTACAAAAGTCTTGATTCGTTGCAAAAAAAACACTGTCTTTATTCTCACAAAACTCTAGTCATTTTGTTATTTTATCAAAGTATCTATGAACCGCCTAAACCTTCAATCATTCAATTTAGAAACTGTTTCACCAACACTTAAGGGGCAGGAGATGGAGGAAAGGTCAAAATATCATTTGTAAAATCAGGATATTCAGAGCTCGTATCCGAATCTAGATCAGAGTTACTAGTAAATGTCAAACTTGAGCTAGGCGCACTTTCAGGCCACGAAAGCAAATTATTTCTCGAAGAGAAAGGTGGTGACAAAGAATTTAAAAAACTCGTCGAAGGTGGTGGAGACTTTCCACAAATATCTACCGAAGAAAATCCTCTGGCTGAATCTGGATGCAAAAATTGACCTCGATTTTTTGAATTGAACCGGAAATTGTGAGGCATTCGTTTGTGACGTCGCTTATATCTCAGTCTGCTTCTAATATCAGTCTCGGAATGAGAAATTGAATCAGAATCGTCACTCGAATCGTTTTTCGGATGAAAGGATCTTCTCGCTGTTCTAAGTGGAGACTTTCTGTGTTCTGAAAGCGAACAAGTTCTAGGTCGAAAAACATTAAGATTCCCTTGACCTTTATCAGTAAAGAGGTCCCTTTTATTCAACTCTTTCCGACTGTCGTTTTGATATAATTTCGGAGGTTCCAAAATATGTTGATGCAATGCAGGACTGCTGGCCGGATTTTGATTCACGTTCAGCTTCTTGCCACCTTTTTTGCCTTGCAGAGGAATATTTAAATCCAGGTGTTTCGGTTTCTGAATTGGTTTATTCAAATTTCGCAATGGCGTTTGCGTCTGAGTTGGTACGTCAAAGTTCCTCATCATCGGCTTCGAATTTTGTTCAATGTTCTTGCCTAACTGTATCATATTTTGAGTCAACTTTCCCATTCCCAGATTCAAAACCTGACCCTTTTTCGAATCCAGATAATTTTTCACACTCTCCAATCCGGAGACTTCTCGCTGGTACTTTTCTGCGAAGAGCTTGCTGCTTAATTCGACTTGAGAATTCGCCTCGGCGTCGGATTTTCTTCTCAGACGTTGGAAGTTGACTCTAAGGCTTTCCGAGCTGCTATAAATCGGAGAATCCTTCTTCTCAGGTTCAACGACGAATAAAGGGTTATTGGACATGACAAAAGAAAAATTATCATGGCCATTTTGATTCTGTTCGATCTTTCTAAAGCTCTGAATGTTTATTCTCACTGCCTCCAAGTTTCCTCGAGGACTGTCAGGAATTGCAGTTTTCAAACCACCTTTTTCTCCTTTCATTTCCTGAGTTCTAGGCCCAAAAGAAACCTTACCAGCCCTGGCGTTTTGGAGCTCAAATTTCTTTATCTCTGCATTAAGTTTCGGCGAATCAATTACCTTAGGCCTCGTTCCGAAATCAAAATTCTTGTCCCTTGGTGAATCGAATTTGATGGAACAATTCCTGGGAGATTCAAAATTCTTTTCTTCAAGGTCAAACTTCGAATTCTCGGATCGCCTCTGATCCAAGTTAGGCATTTTATTTGGAATCAATCTGTCAGAATTATTCGCAACAGAATTTGAAGCAGTAAATTCTGGAAAATTCGAGAAAAACATGTGTTCCAGGTTGTTGATTTTTTCGCAGTTGTCTTGAAACGAAACTTTTTCCACAGGAGATTCGGCAGAGTCATCCTCGTCCAAATACTTTGGCTGCTCGAAATAACGATCGACATAACTTGTTGATACTCTCTTCGCCTCTCGAGGGAAATCCAAGTTTGAATTCTCTACTCCAAATAGTACTTTTCCATTTTGCTTCAAACCCTTCGTTTCAAAATCCACAATGGACTCGCAGGCTGCGATGCTTTTCCGATTCCCGTTTTCAAGAATCTCGGTGGACTTCATCGACCTCTGTTTCGTAGCTTTGTTGTCGAGAATATGATCATCAAATTCTACGTCCATGTAAGAAGTCCAGGCACTCGGTTTGGTTAAAAGTTCTCTGGATTTTGCGAAGCAAAATTCAGCGGATGCTTTATCCCAAAGGGGTAATTTTAAAGTGGAAGGGGCACCCAAAGATTCTATGCTAGATACTGTGGACGACAGAGATTGCAAACTTGAGCATAGCCACTTGATAAAGCAAAAAAAGCATGCAATACAGAAAAAAAAGTCGAGAGAAATAAGAGGAAGAAAAATCGAAAAAGAGAAAAACCGTAGCAAGTTACAATTTTCAAGTATACGAAATTAGAGAATAAAGGCAATGAAAATTGCACGTAAATAAAAAGAAAAAGGAGAGGATTAAACGGAAATTAATTAAATTGGAAAGGGAGGGTTGGGAAAGAAAAATATTAGTCTCTCTCTTAGTAAGCACTCTATGAGAATAAAAAACTGCAGATTAGTAAAAATTATTCAATATTGTATTAGCTGGCATCAGGAATTAACGTTGTTCCATAACTGTTTTAGATTGATCTAAAGTTGTAAAAAGGTGCAAGAGGAACCTTGTGTTAGTATCAGAGTAGAAAATAAATTGGTTAAATTCGATAAGATAGTATAAAGTGAGTGCACGAGTTCCAGTGTTATAAGTGTTTTGAGGTGAAATGAATTTTTGTATTCTACCATTTTGTAAATCGACGGTTTTACAATCCTTGTTGAAATTTACGTTTAATATGATTACAAATCTCAGGCTTGCCAGAGAATTCTTATTTCAACTTTTCCTGTTTTCAAATAAAAAAATCAATGTTTTTCTCAAACAATGTTTTCGATAAAGCATGCCTACTTTTAATTAATACCACCGCATTCAATCTTTGTACCTTAAAGTGAATTAATTTGAAATTGTACTTTTAAAATAGAAACTCAAAACAAATTTACTCTTATTTCCCGGTTAGGTGGCCACCCTGAATTTAAACTTTAAACTTTATCGTGATCTTACTATTAAAATTTTTAGTCATAAACAAATTCTTTTAAATTTCACTAGACTCAGAAGATTTCCTAATTATAGTGAAAAATGTCCTGCAGATTGTCAACTTGACGAAAATACCTGGCAGTCAGGTAATCTGGCAGCTTCCTCTGAAAAGTGTCGTCTGTCTGGTTTAGGACTGTGTTGATGTGGCAACTTAAAAGAAAACTTTCTACGTCTTGAGGGACTGGCAGGTGTTCGTGGTGATTCCTGTGGTTGCTCAAGATCTGTCATGGAACGTGCCGTCAATTCCTGGGCCATTGCAATGGCCGAGTAGAGTGTTTTCTGATCTGCCGCTGAGATAGGCTTCACCTAAATGCAGGAAAATATCTTACCACATTTGATAACTTTTGCACTGTACCACAATCTGAATCTGAGCTTCAATATTTAAATCAATGATGAACTCTCAGCAAAAGAAACCAATCATATTCTCTCGAATTTGTCAAAATAATAATAATATACCTGTTGACTTCAAATTGCAAGGAATACGGTGTGTGTAAAAAAGCGATGACAAATGCGAGACATTCAATTCCATGAAATTGAGAAAAAAAACACAAAATAAAACATGTACTTTACATTTATAGGACTCACGGTGGCTTGCTTCTTTTTGCTTTGTTTTGCTTGTATTTCTCGAAGTTCGTTCCGAGCGTTGCTTGATTCGTGTTCCGTTGGCGGATGACCAGGAAGCGGAGGAGGTGGAGAAGACCCTAAGCAAATAATAATAAGACTAAATATCTTTAAAAGTTTTTGAAATTTGCAGCACTTATTATTTATATTCAAAAATTGCACTATTTTAAGCTAGATTGCAAAAAATTACCCGTTTCGAACTAAAAATTCTGAATTTCGAAAGTATTTTAGAACTCCAAATTGGCTGTCAAATAAAATTCTCTGAATCCAACGATAATATCAATAGAGATAAAAAATGTTACTGATTAGAATAGAATTGGACTTGAATAATTTAATCATACATAGTGCTGAATAAGTAGTACTTTTGAGGTCATAAATAATCCGTTGAAGCACTGGAGTGAAACAAGGTTGAAAATAATCTGCTTAAAGGCTTAAAGGTGCTGTAATACTACACTTTCTATTAGAGTGAACAAGAAAAAATAGATACCTAAAGATCTGAACATCTGATCCATTTCATCGAGGAGACTAGGCCCAAAATCAAAGCTCAGTGGCTTGTCGAATCTCAATGGACTATCTTGGTTTTCTTCGTCACTGATTTCGTGATATTCGTGATCTGCGCCAACCGTGTCTGTACTTCCAGCCACACTCGAAGCCACAGTAGTTTGCTTTGAAGCATTCGCCATCGTTCCTAAATGCGATATTTCGGAACTCGCATCGGACCATAAGCTCTCTACAATATATTCGATATTTTTTACTCACTATTAACAAGCAAACATGTGAAGCGAAATCAACAAAGCGAAGTTAATAAAGCGAGAAGAGAAAAGTAAACGGATTGGACAAAAACCAATCATGACAAATTGGAATTAAAATTAATTTTTTAATGATTAGAAGAAAGCTTAACGACATCGATAGTAATTCAGTCACTACTGATGTCCTTAACTTAGTGCATATATTTCCAAACAATCAATTTGGAGTCGAAAGATCTACTTTCTATTAACTAGTTTGAAGCATTCAAGTATTAGTCATTAAATAATTTTAAAAACTCATATTAGAAAATTTAGAAAGCTAAATTATTTAACAAATCAGTTTCATATTTAGCGTAATATACAAGTTTTAATTCCAGAATTAAAAGAATAAGCATCGATAGGCAAAGTAGAAATTTCGTTTGATCTAAAGTGCAGAAAGCTCAAATGCCAGGATCTAAATCATAAATCTCACCGTTTTTACTTTGGTTGTCCTGGTGATGATGTTGAGTTCTACTATCTCTAGCAGACTCTCTATTCGAATCACTTCTTCCCTCCTGACTCAAAAGTTGACTAGAATTATCCGTCGCATCTTCCTGCGGTTTATACGGAGTCACAACCTGTCTCGGCAAATTCGGATACTTTCCCAAAAAACTAATATCTCCAAAATAAATTCCATCTAACCCCACATGACCTGTGTGTTTCAAATCTCCCTGTGGTGAGGAAATCATATCCGTCCTGATTTTCCTTCTCTGGCTCGAAAATACATTCTTTCCATCTCCTCTCGTGAACTCTGTCGGCTTGTTACTCGGCAAATTAGAACCAAGATAGGCTATCGTATGCGCAGGATTAAAAAATCCTGTCTTTCCATTATTCAAGGCTCCCTTCCAGAAGGTGTTGCTGCTCCCCTTGTCCAAAACTGTGATAACATCCCCTTGCCTGTAAGTCAGTTGTCCATTCTCCGAATTATCTTGTACCGCCTGCACTTGTTCAGGTTTCAAATCTGGTAATAGATTTATCAACTCAGTAAATTTAGGTCGCTTTGATGGTTCATGTTGCCAGCATTGTAGCATTAGGGAATAATACTCCTTCGGACAACAATCAGGTTGTTCCAGCCTCTGAAAGTTTGGATCGTCGATAGCTTCTAGGATCTGGTGACCAGTCAAAGCCGGCCATGGTTGAAATCCGTAGCTAAACATTTCCCAGAGAGTTACTCCATAGGCCCAGACATCACTAGCGGATGTAAATTTTAAATAAGAGATACTTTCGGGAGCACACCACGCAATTGGGAGCTTAAGATTGACATTAAAGTTCGTTTGGTAGTAGTCTTTCCCGACACCAAGGGCGCGAGACAGGCCGAAGTCGGAAATTTTTACTTTGTTTTTCGAAAAGACAAGAATATTTCTCGCCGCCAGGTCGCGGTGGATGAGTCGTTTTGCCTCCAAGTACTGCATTCCATCAGCTATTTGCACGGAGAAGTCGCAGAGGGACAAGACTGGAAAACTTGCTCGCAAACTTGGCTCCTTGAGGCACTCCAAAAGTGATCTTAAAGGTGCTAACTCGGTGACAAGCATCAGAGAATTTGTGTCGAGGACAACGCCGTATAATCGGACAATGTGCTCATGGTCTATAGAATGCATCATGGCCGCTTCTTTGAGAAATTCGATCGGGTTGTTCTGCATTCTCTCCCTTGATAAACACTTGATCGCAACTTGTATTCTCTCTCCATCGTTGGTCCAAACGCCCTGCTGCACTACTCCGAATTCTCCCGTCCCCAGTTCCTTATTTACAATTATCGAGTCGGCAGGAATCATGTGTTTATTGGGAACCCGAACCGGTGGACGATCTTGTTTTTCTTCTGGGAGCATAGCTAGCGACCCAGGAATTTGTCCCTCTCGTTTGGGCAGAAGCATTTTCTTGAATTTGGATAAATAATTCTGAGGAAAGTGCTTCTGGAAATACTTCTTTAACCGACGCATTTCTGGTTTACTCATCCCAATGGCATTCAGGTCATCCTCGGTGACATATTTGAGCTGAGCGGTGCTCTGCACCTTCAGATCACCTGAAAGATTTGCAAAATTCAATGCGAAGAAGAGGAAAGCCAAGAGAGTAGATGGATACAAAAATGGCAAAAGTCTATTTGTCAAATTGAATTACGTAATAAAATTACTAATTAGAAACAAACCTCGAATGCCCGCATAATACTGTTGAAGTTCGGCTTCCATGAGGAACTCGTAAAGACCAGGACCAGGGTTGCGCGCCATTCCTCCTTGTATGTCTGTAATCAGATATGACAAACTCATTTTCACTCCACCAACTTGAGCAATGAGCATTGTGAGATCGAAAGTTTTGCATAAACATGCATTGTGTTATGCAATCTGCAGTCGATTCAACCTACGTCTAACTCTCTTTGAGAAAATCTTGATATGATGTACATTATACAATATACATGGCTTAGATAGTCCGACTTTGTCATATTTCGGTGTGAAGCCCCTTTTAGCCACTCTTCAAACTTAATCACTTTTTCCACTTTTATGAAAATCTTCTTTGAATAGTATTTTGAAATGCAAATCATCCAAAGAAATCCAACGGAATTTATACAATAATTGATCTGGAAAAAAATCATTTCATACTTCTACCATGCTATCATTCATATTGAAGCATATCATTTTATAACTTCCAGGTAGAGCAGAAAATTATGTAAGACTAGATTTCAAATACTTGAGCTCCTTTCCGTTTTCTATATCTAATCTCTTTTAGATTGCATACGAAATATGATTTTACTAATTTATTACAATTTCATTAAATATTTTATTATTGCAAGTCCAAATTTTAGGGATTTTGTTTTGGGTTTCGATATCCGTCCGTCAATCCGTCATTTACCACTCCTAGCTCCTACAATATTTGCACTAGAGAGTTAAAATTTACTACAGATGTTAAACAGCCGTAATATACTCTAGGAAAAACATTTTCATCCGCTTATTTATTCTGTTTTTTTTTCAGAAGAAATTTGACTTTTTAGAACCCTATGCTGGAAGCTTTTCTTTTAGTCCGATTTTCCACGGGGACAACTCTAATTGAAGCTGTTGGCATATAGAATTGCGATAAAGAATAAAATTTGCTATGTTACATTCTTCTTGCTCTATACAGGGTGTCCCACCCCCGTGGGACAACCGATAATGGCGAACAGACATTATCAACATTTAAAATTAATTGTTAATAATTTAAAAAATTAGAAAGTCTTTGGTAAGTCTAAAAACTTCAGAACTTTTTTTCATAAATTATTCTTATTCTGTGAGAGTAAAGTTTAAAAGTAGCAGTTGCCTCAGACATTCTGCAATTGTTTAAAAAATTTTAATTTCTACAGTTGTGCTTTTTCAACAAACCCAAAAAACCACCCCTAGTACTTTTAACGAAACAGGTCCAAAAATTCTCCATGTGAAACAGCCAATACATTTTTAAATTTTAAAAATAACAAAATACATTTTCAAAAAATTCCAAGTTAATTTCCCAACCCCATCATAATATTAAACAACCCCGAAATCCATCCTTAGCGAAATAGTTCAGAAGTTACTCCATGTAAAACAGCCAATACATTTTTAAATGATTAACATTCACACAAGTCTCCTTCAGAAAACCTCAGGTTAAGTTCCCAACCACGTATTAATATTAA
>CAKNYM010044586.1:93620-105469 GCA_932195095.1 Andricus curvator | reverse complement strand
CCTTCAGAAAACCTCAGGTTAAGTTCCCAACCACGTATTAATATTAAACAACCCTCAAAATCCACCCCTAATACTTTTCACGAAACAGTTCAGAAGTTACTACATGTAAAACAGCCAATACATTTTTTAATTGAAAATAGTCAGAAGATTCACTTTCATAAAACTCCAAGTTGTATTCCGAACTTCATAAAAATATTAAACAACCCCCAAAATCCACCCCTAGTACTTTTAACGAAACAGTTGCGAATATTCTCCATGTGAAACAACCAATACATTTTTAAATGAAAAATATTCACACGAGCCTCCTTCAGAGAACCTCAGGTTATGTTCCTAACCCAATAATAATATTAAACAAACCTCAAAATCCACCCCTAGTGCTATTAACGAAATAGTTCTAAAATTTCTCCATGTAAAACAGCCAATAAATTTTGTAATTGAAAATAGTCATAAAGTTCACCTTCAGAAAACTCCACGTTATGTTCCCAAATGCAAAATACTATTAACTAACCCCCGAAGACCAATCAGGTGACATTCCCCACTACCGGAATGTATGCTGATTTGATATCAAGTTTTGAAGTACCTATTAGAATAAGTATTTTTACATTGCTATTTTTTACCACTTTTATTTGTAATTAAAACATTGATACTTTGAGTTTACTTGTTCAATATTTTCTTTAGTGTGTGAATATCTAAAAGGAAGTAACTGTGGAAGTATCTTCGGACCTGTTTCGTTATAAGTACTAGGGGTTGATTTTTGGGGTTGTTCAATATTATTATGTGGATGGGAACATAACGTGAGGTTCTCTGAAGGAGACTTTTGCGAAAAAAAACTTTATTGGCTGTTTTACAAGGAGAAATTTCAGAGCTCTTCCGTTAATAGTACTAGGGGTGGATTTTGGGGTTTGTTTAATATTATTATGAGGTTGGGAACATAACCTGAGGTTCCCTGAAGGATACTTGTGTGAATATTTTTCCATAACAAAATGTATTGGCTGTTTTACATGGAGTAACTTCTGAACTGTTTCATTAAAAGTACTAGGGGTAGATTTTGGGGTTTTTAAAATATTATTATGGTGTTTGGAACATAACTTGGAGTTTTATGAAAGTGAATTTTGTTATTTTTTCACGGAACTTTGTTGCTCTGTAGTTTCTAAACAATGGACCGCACAAAATTCTTGTATTTGAATTTTTGTCTTATTTTTTATTGTCTATCCACCATTACCGGTTGTCCTACAGGTGTATATAACAGTGGTTAAAGAAATAAGAAAAACGAGTAAATTTGGTTTTTCAGATCCCTATGCTGAAAGCTTTTTTTGTAGTCCGATTGCCTTGGGAATGACTCTATTTGAAGAGTAAATTTTATTTTCTATTTCTATTTGCATGTAAAATTCTTATTTTTTTATATAAGTGCTTAAAAATTAAGGAAAATTAAGGGCCTTATGCCGCAAGCTATTTTTTTAGTCCGATTTCCCTCGGGGACGGCACAAATTCAAGCTCTTGGCAAGCAGAACTGCGATAAAAAATAAAAGTTGCTATATGTTCTTTTTTTATATCAAAGGTTTAAAATAACGTGCTTGTCGACCTCTTTGGCCTAATTTTTTTAATATCTCTAGAAATACAATGGAACTGTTCTTCCGCAGGCTTTTTTCACTGAATTTGATGTGAAAAAATACCAAACAATTTGAAAATCTCCAATTTTTCAAATTTGAGATTTTTCGCTTTAAAATTATTCAATTAGTAAAGCTTTTAAATTAAAATGACATGCACATCAATCGATTTAGAAATACAAAAAAATATATGCGTAAACGAGATTAAGGATTAAAGCATAACTCATATTAAATTAAATTTACAACTCCAAACAGAATACACATTCCTCTCAAGTAAATTGACTTGTCTTTTTAACTTTTTTTTTAAGTGGCTTTAATAAATAATTGAATTTCACAATAAATAATACATGAAATTTGACTGATTTATTAACAGAAACAATTGACAAGCAACAGAAATGTAAATTCCATTGTATTTAATTTAAAGATATTTAGATTTGACAAAGATTTTTTAAAGAAGAATTACTAAGTTGAAATCTCGAATACTTATTTTCTTTATCTGTTTACTAAAATAAACGATTTTACTTCGTTTAAATGAAAGTTGGGTAGTTGTAAATTGTCCTAATATATATTCCGGTTTCCGTCCGAACACATTGAAATGCATTTCAAGCGTAACAAAACACACAGAAACGCCGTTCATCGTTCGATGAACTCCCGATACATGTATTGAGTTGTATTCGTTATCGCCTACTCTCATCTCTCACGGAAAATCAGAAAAATCAACAGACACCAACCTCCTCCAAGCAACGACTCTCGCGAGAAACTCACGAGCTCTAAAAAGGTGGATTCGTTAAAGACACGCCCCGCGACGGTGCCCTTAAATAGAAGATTATTTATAAATATCTTATGCCACCGGCTTTCTAGCCGCACTTACCCATTATTTCTCGAGACGAGGTCTTGTGCCAAAAAACCTTCTTTGACATGCACCAGGCGCCCGCGTCCCGTCCCTCAATCGAGAGCCGCCGAATCCCAAAAAAAGTCACTCAGTTGCGTGATTCCGTCTAACATTTCTCGTCACATTTTCATTCACCTCGCGGTCACTGAACCATGGACCGCGATTTACAAAGCCAAAAGTAGGAATGCAATTATAATAAGTGATTCTCTACTTTCTTTCTCCGCGGCTCGACCGCACACAGTCAGAATTTTAATTCCATTTCCATACACTTTACACAACGCACACTATCTACGACTACAGCTATAAAAGGCAAAAGTACTCTATTGTAAAGTGTGGGAGAAGAGGTTACACTTACACACATTTACAAGCATTTGTACAGCTTTATACAAAATCTTATGCACTTACGCGCTGACTAACACGAACATAACCCCCATATGCCCCTATGTCCTATACGTCCTATAGACCTATACTGACCTATACTATGCTCTCTATGCTCCCATTGGATCATGAATCGCTCCAATCCAATGCGGAAATCGCCAAATCGGAAGTGACCTCGAATTTATCGAAATCACCGTTAGGCAACTTCAGGCTTGACGGGAGATTCAAACTCTCCAACTCCGTAGTGCCTTTATGTAGATTGAAAATAGTTAATAGCGCTATCAAAAAACGAATTTAAACTTATGCTTTCTTCTAATTAGAAAAATAAGATTAGAAACTTGTGTCTTTTTGAAAATATGTTCTGAAATTCCTTATTTCAACTAGGTAGCGCCATATCTTTGGTAGCGCGAACTGTTCTGGCCAAAGTTCCGCGAGAATTCAAATTGGATAAATGAACATTTTATTTCTTTCATACAAATTATTAATAAAACTTTACAGTTTAGAGTTCAAAGTAAGTGTTGACATAACTTTCTTTATTTTGTATACCGAATAGTTAAATTTTTAACTAAAAAAGATACATTTTCAACCAAAAGTGGAACAGTTAAATCTTCAGTTTAAAAAAATTAATTTTCAACAACAAAAAAACGAATTTTCAACAAAATAGTTGAATATTCAAACAAGAAATGAATTTACCAAGAAAAAGAATGATATTCTATCAAAAAATACGAGTTTTCAAGAAAATACATGAATTGTAAATTATATAGTTGAATCTTCAATTTAAAAAAATACATTTTTAACCAAAGATGGAATAGTTAAATTTTCAGTGAAACAATAATTTTCATCCAAAAAGCAAAGTTTCAGTAAAATATTTTAATTTCCAAACAAATGAATTTTCAACCAAAAAGATGAATTTTCTACCAAAAAGACGAAATTTTCAACTAAAAAAACAAATTAATTTTCTACCCGACACTGTAAAATTCCCGAATAATACAATTCCTGAATTGGAAAATTTCTGTATACTAAAATTCCCGAACAGTTAATAATATTACCAAATTGGAAAATTCCCGAATAATAAAATACGCGGTAGTTTATAATATGTATAACCGAATTTGAAAATTTCCGAATAATAAAATTCCCGACAGAAAATTGCTGAATTATAAAATATCCAAAGTAAAAAAATTCCCGAATTCAAACAATTAAGTTTTTTTACAAATATTATTTATTTATTAAAAATACAATAATCAAAATTGTTCTTATTAAAATATTGTATTTTCAATAAATAATACTTATAAAAAATTGTAAATTGTTTAAATTCAGGATTTTCTAGTTCGGATATTTTATAATTCGGCAATTTTCTATCGGGAATTTGATTATTCGGGTATTTTCAAATTCGGGAATATTGTAAACTGTTCGGGAATTTTATTTTTCGGAATTTTTCAGTGGTCCCGAATTTTCCACGAAATAATTAGAATTTCATTTTTAAAAATATATCATTTTCAACCAAAACAAAAAAACCATGTTTCAACAAAATATTTTAATCATGGAGAATAGACATAAGGAGCCCAAAGTCCTGTACATTGACTTCACCAAAAACGAGCATTTTTCTGTCGGATGTACAATAACGCATCTAAATGCTAGATCTTCTCGAGCGCGGCGCTAGTGTGGTACGGGTAACGATGGCCGCCGTCATGGTCCGTGTAAATATAACCTGTGATATAACCCTAATCAAAAATACAAAATTCCTAAATGACTAAAACAATCTTTTAAGACATGTAAAGGATATTGGAATGTAAAAACTGTTATATTCACGTGGAAGTCCGATATCAGTTCTGTGATGTGTATGCGTACAAAATTGAAAACTGATCAGTTATATCCTTATTGTTTTCCACGTTTGTGCAATAAATCTGAAGTACCTACCACGTCCATTGCAGGATCACTTCCATTACATAGAATCACCGATATTTCGAGATAAGTAAAATAAAATTTCTCCGTTTTAATAATAATTTACACATTTCTATTAAAATCACATTGGTAAATAATGTAAGATGTCAACATATACGGCGGCCATTTTTCTCCGTGCAACACTAGCGCCATAACTCGGGCAGTATTGTAACCCTTTTTATACGACAAAAATTTGCTTATTTTCGGTTACATTACTTTGGTCTCCTTATGTCTATTCTCCATGATTTTAATTTTCAAAGAAACAAATGAATTTTCTATCAAAAAGACGAATTTTCAAATTTTAAAAATTAATTTTCCATTTTAAAAAACGAATTTTCAGCAAAATAGTTATAAATTTTCTACCAAAGACATGAATTTACAAGAACAAAAATATAATTGTACCAAAAAAGACAATTTTTCAAGAAAATACATGAATTTTCAACCCCATAGTTAAATTTTCAACTAAAAAAGATAAATTTTAACCAAAAATGGAATAGTTTAAAATCATTAAGTTTCAACAAAATACTGTTATTTTGAATCAAAAAAATGAATTTCCAAACAAATAATTTTCTACCAAAAAGACGTATTTTCAATTTTGAAATAAAAAAATTAATTTTCCACCAAAAAAAAACGTATTTTCAAGAAAATAATCGAATAGAATAAATTTTTAACAAAGCATTTCAACTCTCAGCCAAGTAGTTAAATTCTTACTAAAAAAGATTTGAATTTTTAATCAAAAACTGTTGAATTCAACCGAACAATTTTAATTGTCGCGGCTTGACCCTCAGCGTGCAGACATCTTGCGACTCGCAGCGGGACTCCGGGGCCGTGTTGAAAATGGACCGGACCTCTTTTTGTAACGTGTGGGGATAGAAAGAGAGGTCCGGTAGATTTTGACTTCAAAACCGCTCCGGAGTCCCACTGTGAGGCATGCGCAGTAGTGATTCTTGTGTGTTTTTAACATTTTTAAGTTGACAGACACATGGGATACATAACCTAAAAATACACAGGAATCACTACTGCGCATGCCAGAGATCGTTACCACTGGAGATACCTATATTAAAATTCTCGATTTCGAATTTAATATTGTAGTGGTTCAAAGGGATTTAAAATTAGATTCTAATAAAATTTGACATCTTTATTGTTCAAACAGCACTCTGATGAGCATTTATTTCATCAAAAGAAGTCTATACTTCATACATTATAATTTATGAAAAATAGTGACTGAGAATGTGTCGATTTACGAGAAAAATTGGCTAGCCTGTCCTTTAAAGATCATGGAATTACCCCTCACTTCAGGCTACTTCGACAGCTGCTTTATTAAATACCACTTTCTTCTGTTAAAACTTGCATTTTGATCAATTTTTGAGTAATGCTTTAATTACTACTTATGTTAGTTTAATCAGGATTTATTACTAATTTATAGTGAAACATGGCGTGGGCATTCCGGGCTGGCGCTTCGAAATTGCGAACTGGTACAGGCTTATGTAAGGTTAGTATTCTTCAATTTTTACCATTGTTGACACTTCAATCACTTTTTAATTTGACATACAAGAATTTGCAGATGAATATGAGATTCGTGAAAATTTAATTTCTGAATCTTCGAAATCTTTTTTTTTTCTATCTTTCGAGTATTAGATACTATTTAAGAGATTATCAGTGTTTCAAATTCCTCGAGGAAATCCGCGGGGATTAAATGACTGCCTCGCGGATTTACTTGATTAATGTGAAAATCCTCGCGGATTTCCTTGTGTTTCCTCATGCTTTCGTCGACCAAAAATAATGCAATGATTTTTTTTAATAGCGTGCATCACAGTCATTCCCCTGCGTTCTCCCCCTTGTTTAATTCCCCTTTTTCTTTAAATATACGTTATTTAAAAATACAATTAAAAATAACTCTTAGAAAAAAGTTGAAGCTGAAACATTGTAAAACATGTTGAACATGCGGGAAACGGAAACAGAAGTTGTTATACAATATAAAATTGGAACAGTTTGAAAAATGTATAGCATTTAAAAAAAAATTAGAATGTGAACAATTTTAAATTGAAATTTACCAAGTAAAATAGATTTAAAATTGAATATTCCAAGCTGATCAACTGCAAAGTTCAATGTTCTAACTTGAACAATTTAAAGTCAATCGTTCATAATTGATTGATCTTATTTTCAATTTACTAATGTTTATTTGAACGGTTTTCAACTGAACTATTCAGGATTTAAGTAAAGCTTTAACGCTTACGTCTTTTTTTCGCTGAATCAGTAGATCAGATAAATTATACTTATAAGTGTCACGATTTTAATATTGATATGGTATTTGTTAAAAGAGAAAAAATTCCTGATTATGAGAACGATTTTAAACATATAAAAGTTTTATTGTTTATTTAACCAATCCTACACGCAAAAACTAGTGTTTATTCTGTCCCCTTTATCGTGAACAAATGACCCGATTTGCCTTTTTTGAGCTCATTTAGCAATAGGGATTTTAATTTTGAATTAATTTATGTTCAGATAGCGTCCACAAATAATGTACCGAAGGTCCAGGTTTCCTGGATCAGCACTCGGGAGACTCGAAAGACTCGACCTCCGCGTCCCGAGCCATTTCCCTACAAAGAGAAGAGTTTTAATATCTGGCAACAACTATTTGATGACACCGTATTTAGATTCGACGACAATACCAAAATTATCCTCGTGGAAGGTCCACCGGCTGTAGGAAAAGGCGAGCTTTGTAAAAAATTGGCCTGCGAGCTCGACATGTTGTACGTGCCACAGTCAGTTCTTGAGGACGAATGGGTTCACAAATATAATTTCGACTTAAGAACCCTGGACGACAAATTGCCTGAATCATGTAGGACTGTAGACTTCTCAACATTCTTGAACAACCCAAGTCTCAGAAATGGAGGAGTCATGCAACTTGTCTTCTATCAATTAAGGTTCCACAAATACCTTAAAATCTTGGCTCACGTACTATCTACGGGCCAGGGAGTCGTTACAGAACGGAGTCCTTGGTCAGATGATTGTTTCGCCAAAGCCATGCACTCCAATGGATATTTATCGCCTAATGCTTTCCAATTGTACAATACTATGGTGGAACAGTCTCTCCACGAACTCATGAGGCCTCACTTAGTTGTTTATCTGGATGCCTCGGTCAAGGATGTCCAGGTAATTTATAGTTTACCTTTACATAATATATGGGGCCGTCCAAAAACTACATCATGCTATTTTGAACACATTTTTCACCCGTCCCCTATTTCATCACAGTTCATCCCACAAAGCTTGAACCCCCCAGGATGACCTCCGGGTCAACATTTTCTCTTCGATTTCATTTGATAAACGCGTAAAATAGAAAACAAAATATACAAAATCCTATTTTAACAGACTTCACAGCCCAAAATACTCTTAAAACAGGCGAAATAGGGGTTATTTTTCACGAAAATAGGGGAATATATATTTTCCTAATGTATATACCTGCCATATTGAATTAAATATAAAACGCTTAAGATTTTAATCCGAAATATATTACATATTCAATAAATTAGTTGCATTTTTAACTAAGGAAAGATTAATTTTCTACCAAATGAGATGATTTTTCAACCAAGTAGTTAAATTTTCAACTAACAAAAAAATCATTTTAGACCAAACAGTTGCATTTACAACCAAATACTTGAACTTTCAAACAAAAGAGACAACATGTAACCAAACAGTTGAATTTTCAACCTGCAAAGACAAATTTTCAACCAAATGGTCAAATTTTGAAACAAAAAAGAATTAACTTCACAAACAGTTGCATTTTTAACCAAATAGTGGACTTTTTAAGCCAAAAAGACAAATTTTTTAGAAGTCTGTTGAATTTTCTATCAAGAAATTATTAATTTTCCATCCAGATAAATTTTCAAGCCAAAAGGACGAATTTTCAACGAAACAGTTGCATTTTCAAACAAAAAAAGATGACTTTTTAACAAAATAGTTGAATTTCTGACGGCATAGTTGAATTTTCTTTTCGACCTACAAAGATCAATTTTCAACTAAAAGAGATAAATTTAAAAAAAAAATAATTCACAATCAAACAGTTGCGTTTCATACAACCCGATAGTTTAGCTTTCAAGCAAAAGGGACGAATTTTCAACAAAATAGTGTAATTTTTAACCAAATAGTTGAAGTTTCAAACCAAAAACAGAAATTTTTTAGAAGACAGTTAAATTTTCAATCCAAAAGAACGACTTTTCTATCCAAAAAGATGAATGATCAACAAACCAGTAAAATTTTTAACACAAAACAGTGGAATTTTTAAGCTGAAAAGACGATTTTTCTACAAAACGGTTGATTTTTCAAACCTAAAATATGAATTTTTAACAAAAAAGTTCATTTTTAACCAGATAGTTGATTTTAAAACAAAAATCAATCAATTTTCTAACAAAAATAGAATAGTTGAATCTTCAGTAAATAAAATTAATTTTCAACAAAAAAAAAATAGAATTTTCAACGAAATAGTTCAATTTTTAACGAAATAGTATCATTTTTAACTAAAAGATATTAATTCTGAACCAAGCATGTACTAGTAGACTTGTCAATTAAAAAAAAATAAACTTTCAATCATAAAAGGTGAATTTTCAACCAAAAAAGAGGACTTTTCTACCAAAAAATGATTATTCAATCCAAAAGGACGAATTTTCTATCCAAATAGACGAATGTTCAACAAAGCGGTTGAATTTTTAACCAGAAATATGACTTTTTCAAGAAAATAATTGAATTTTCAACAAAATAATTAAATTTTCAATCAAATAGTACATGTTTTAACCAAAAGAGATGAATTCTTTTCAATTAAATACAATTAACTTTTAACCATAAAAGATGGCTTTTTACCCAAAAAGGATGACTTTTCGACCATGAGACGAATTATCAATCCAAAAGAATTAATTTTATATCCGGATAGACAAATGTTCAACAAAGTAATTGAATATTCAACCAAAAAAGATGACTTTTTAAGGAAGCAGTTGAATTTTCAGCCAAAAGGAAATAATTTTCTTATCATGTTCTATCAATTCAGTTCGCATTTAAGCAGAAAAAACGAAAATAAGCGGAAGTATCTTGAAAATAGGCGAAAAAATAATCTGTCCAAGTTCGATTTCAACAATTTTTTTAAATAATTATGATATGATATTCAGTTTACAATTCGTAATTCGAAAATCTTTTACTTTACAAATTTTCCATTTTAGATTTTTATTTTTAAGCGTATATTTTTAATTTAAAGAATTTCAAAATGCAGTCTTGAAGACTTAAACAATTAACAATAAACTGTAAATATAAATACATAATTTTAAAATTGATCAGTACTTTAAGTATTAAAAAGTGAACAACAATTTATTTGACAAAACGATTCTAAATTCGTTCAAACTTTAAGAATTTATAGATTTTGACGTTAAAAAATAAACTTTCAATTCGAAAGACTTAATCATTAAAAAAATGCAAACGTCCGATTGAAACTTTATAAACTATTTTCAATTTAAAAATAACTTCATAATAATATATTCGTAATTAAAGGTTTTCATTAAATTAAAAATATTGTTTCAGTCTAAAATATTCAATTTTTAACCCATTCAATTAGAAATTTTTTAATCAAGAAAAAGAATAATTATTGAATATTTAGCAATATTTGATTGTGCATTTAAGACGAATAAATTGAAATCAAATATTCAAAAGTAAACAATTTGAAACTGAATTGTTTGACATAGAAAGCCTTGAATCGTTAAAATTTCGAAGAGCTTTTAAACTTTGAACGTTACAATTTTAATTGTTCTATTAAAAAAAATTTTAATTTGTAAGTGAAATTATTGAATTTTGATGTATAAATAACAATTGAACACTTATTATTTGTAGACAAAATTTGAGTAATTTTAAGAGATATTTAGAAGTTTTGAAAAGATTCAAAATTAATTTAAAACTTGAAATGATTTCAAATAATTTAAACGAAGTGTGTACCGACAAAATTCGGCTATTCGTACCGAAATTCCGGTGCAAATAGCCACAACCTAATTTAAAACAAAATGTATATTTTTTCAGATTTCAAAAAAAAATTTAGAAGCTTTCAAGAATTGTGAAAGGCTTCAAAAGAATAAAAACATTTTCTTAAGATTCATAGGAAAATTGAAAATGATTTTTCATTTTGAAAAATTATTTTAAGATAATATTTAAAAAGATTTTAAAAGATTTCCAAAATTGTGAAAAAAGAATCTGGAAGATTTTAAGGAAACTTTTTAAAATTTTCACGATTTTCTAAAAATTGTAGTAAAAATTCGGTTCATTTTAAAAGATATTTGGAAGTTCTGAAAAAATTTCAAGAATAATTTTAAATTTGACTTCTAGATTTATCAAGATTTTTAAATAAAATTTTGAAGCTTTTCAAGCCTGTTTAAACTATTTAAAATAAAAATAATTTAACTTCTAATTTAAGAAGTGTTTAGTTAAAAAGAATCTTAATTTTGCTATTTTTAATGTTTCTAGCTTAAAATAATATAATTTAAACATTTTTTAGGTTCATTGATTGATTTTTTAATTTAGAGCATTGAAAATGATAACGTGGATTTATATTTTTGAATTGAATCTGAATCTTTTAACTCTATAATTCATAAAAGTTAAAAATTCTAAATTTTGTAGTTTATCTGCATTTCATTAAAAATTGTTCAATTGAAAAGTGTTGGTACCTTCTATTTTATATGTTTTTATTTTTATTGAGCATTTTAATACAAAATTGTTGAATTACAAAGTATTTAAGCTTCAATTTTAAAAGTTAAAAATTTAAGAATCCCACTTTGAGTGCTTTAATTTGTAGTTCATTTTTTATTACTTCAAATGGAAAAGTGTTTAGCTTTAGAGTTCGAATTTTTAAATTGTATTGACCGTGAAAAATGTTTGCGAACCGGGAACAAACCCGGAATTTTTTGCTTCGATTAACCCTTTGCGGCATACATTTTTCAGAGAAACATGTTTTTATGAAAATTGGTATACAGGGGTTTTTGGGGTCGCTGATCAAGAGTCTG